>JANHGL010023909.1:91706-108176 GCA_024611195.1 Ceyx melanurus | reverse complement strand
GCAGGGGGGTTGGACTAGATGATCTTCTAGGTCCCTTCCAGCCCCTAATTTCTGTGATTCTGTGATTCTGTGAAGTTTCTAAGGGTAGATTTCTAAAAGCTGACTTCAACATTCCCACCTTGTTTAGACCTGCTAGAATGGTGCCTGTAGTTTAACTCAAATTTTACATTTTCAGACTAACTGTAATTTTAATTCCAAGTTGCTTCCCTGGCTTTTCTTTACAACTACACTATAAAGTGTGTGAGCCTGGGAAGAAAGGTATGTCTTGCAACTAGATCATGTGTTAAATGCAGCTTAATTTAATTATATCACAGGCAATTAGATTCTCTAACAGTTGTGATTTACATTTAAAAATCTACAATGAAATATAAAAAAGGAATAAAAAATTAACACTCCCTAGTCTGCAACTGGAAATCATTTCCACAGCTATCTGAAGTATTGTGCATGTACTTATGAAAATACACCTCCTCATACATACATACTTGCATTATGTTTTCTACACTGAAGAAACTCTCCTTAAACTCATGTCTTCTATATAATAATAACAGCCTGATTTCTATTTGAACTTTCAGTCGACGCTGGCGTCGCTGGAATCGATTTAATAGAAGAAAATGTAGAGCTGCAGTAAAATCTGTCACATTTTACTGGCTTGTTATTGTCTTGGTCTTTCTGAACACATTAACTATCTCATCAGAGCATTATAATCAACCTGACTGGCTGACCCAGATCCAAGGTACAATCACAAATTATTTGTCCTGTTTTGACTTTGGAAACTTGCATTCTATAAGTATTTTTGTACTTTGCCATTTGGTTGTTGTTTGCTGTCCTGAAGGATATTCAGCCCAGGTGAAGAAATACAAGAAATGACTGTATGTATTTGATTTCCACAACTGTAGTGCAGCTTTATGGCATATCAGCAAAAAAACTCACGAAAGGAAACTGTAAATACCTGTACTTTTATTGTTAAACTATGCTTGAAAGATGAGGAAGGAAATAGTACTGGCACAGCAGTGGGCACAGTTGTTGAAGTTACAGTGTGGACTCAAGCTGTGAGTTGAGCAGCCATGAATGATGGCACAGTGGGTTGGATAGATGAGGAGTTTATAGGTGGCAGGAAACTTGTGGAACTTCTGCCACTTGGGCATCAGAGTCCAAAATAAAAAAAAAACCAGTACTTCTTAAGTAACAGTCTGTAAGCTAGTATAGAAACTATCGTACTAATATGTTAAAATACAAACGGAACTTCTTTTTTTTTTCTTTTTTTTCTTTTTTTTTTTAATATTTTGTTCCAGATATCGCAAATAAAGTTCTTCTGGCTTTATTCACCTGTGAAATGTTAGTAAAGATGTACAGCTTGGGCCTACAAGCTTATTTTGTTTCTCTTTTTAACCGCTTTGATTGCTTCGTTGTTTGTGGTGGCATTGTCGAGACCATTTTGGTGGAGTTGGAAATTATGTCACCCCTTGGAATTTCAGTGTTTCGCTGTGTTCGTCTCCTGCGTATTTTTAAAGTAACAAGGTAAGATCAACTAATATGCTAACTTTAGGGCTAGCTGAAGTGTGATCAGCAATTGTTTAGTAATACTTCATCATGCACTGCTCTTTTACTGTTTTGTTTGGGGTTTTTTTGGTGTGTGTTAACACACGCATTTTAATTTATAGGCACTGGGCATCCCTGAGCAACTTGGTAGCATCCTTGTTAAACTCAATGAAGTCCATTGCTTCACTGTTGCTTCTGCTTTTCCTCTTCATCATAATCTTCTCGTTGCTTGGAATGCAGCTGTTTGGAGGCAAATTTAATTTTGATGAAACTCAAACAAAACGGAGCACCTTCGATAATTTTCCACAAGCTCTTTTAACTGTATTCCAGGTAACTTTTTTTCATCCCGTATGAAACATTTTACCTTTAATGATCAACAAAACTGTTTTAAGTTATCATGTTGCCTGAAAATAAAATCACAAATACTATTTATTCAGTTTACTTTAAGTAGCGTTATGCTCATTAAATTCAGTAGTCTGGTAACTGCACCATTTATACCATTTGTTTCATGTCTTATTTGATCTACTTATGCAACATAGCTGTCATATTGTTTCACAATATTAAATCTCTTTTGTCCATAAATACATGACTAGAAGAAGAGGTGGAATGTTATTTTTATTTTAAACAAATTTTCTTTAACTTCCTTAGTTATATAAAATTTAAACTGTTCCTAAGCAGGAAAAAATGAGGAGCTTTGTAAAAGTGCTTATTTGCATATGGGTCATATCACTTAGTGTAATATAAGAATTAATTTCTATAAAGAGACATTGTCAGATTTATTAAAAGTTTAAAGCAACTTCTCTGTTATTTGTGAAAATACAGGGACATACTTACAGTTTAGTTTTTACTTTTTTTTATTTTATTTTTCCCAATTTGGATACTGGATTTAGGCTAATTATTTCATCTTTCTAGTAATTTTCACATTCTGCTTTACACATTACCATAATGTTTGGTGTTAGATGTTGTAGGTGAATGTTTAAAGCTGACCTTGCAAGACTCAATTTATGTCAACGTCCTATTGCTTTGGTAGGCATTTCATCTGGTCACTGCCCAGGGCAAGCAAAAAATCTTTCCATGTAATTTTAACAGAAGAAAAATTTAATGAGAAATTTCCTTAAGAGGAAAAGTGTCCACATTTGTCCTGATATTACCCCTTTAAAAAATTAAGGCTGTACTTTCATACTCAGCTAAGTTGAATTTTATTTAGACTTTAGGCTCCCTCATTTTCAACAGAATGAGGCTTCCTTCAGTTTCAGATGCACTCAGGAGCAACAAGTCTGTTGGGTGCTCAAAAGCAATTCAAATCAGCTTGATAAGTTTATCTTTCAAAAAATGAATTTCTGAAATTGGCATGCATATAATTTTCTTGAACAACCACTTAATTCCTTGAAAGCATAGTTAATATATTTTTCCTCAGGATAGAACTGATAATTTTCAAGAAGTTACATAGAAATTTATGAAGTGCCCTTATAACCTGCATACTCTGCATTTTTGTCATAGTACAGAAAAAGGGGAGTATCCTCTTTGTAAACTATCCCTTTAACTAATCAACAGATTAGTTGTAAAATCTTTCTTAGACTTTCATGAAATTATGTGAAACAGTAGTCAGTAAGAAAATAATGTAATTCTGCCACAGCACTGAGTTCCATTCAGTTTAAAACAGCTACTATTTCAAGAGCTGTAGCAGTAGCATATCTGTGTAGTATGTGTATTATATAATTTATGATAAAGCAGACAGTCACTGTTAAAACTGAAATTGGGTAGACCAATTTTCAGGACTAACAAGTGGAATACACCAGAAAAGACCTATGGTGACTATTTAAAAAAGAAGGGAACATTAAAATACATAGTAACTTGATTTTCAAGAGTGATAAACATTTGCAGGCATTACTACTTATATGGCATTACTGAAAATCAGGGCTCTTACTTTTGTGTGCTGAAAACAATACAAACAGAAGCCTATAATTTTATTATTTTTGCCTTAAGAAGTTTAGTGATGTACATGTGTCGCATAAAATAAAAGCTAGTGAAGTGAAACCCAAGCTTTCAGGAGATGCTTATTTACACTGAAACAAACAAACAAAAAAGCAAGCACGACAAGATTATAGTACTGCTTTACTTATACAGAAGGTTAGCCTTATTATGTATTGTGGTCAGAAGAAATGTATTTTTATGTTGATTTTTTTGATGTTGAATTAGTAATAATATATCTGCTTCTTAGATTCTGACAGGTGAAGACTGGAATGCTGTTATGTACGATGGCATAATGGCATACGGTGGCCCATCATCGTCAGGCATGATAGTCTGTATATATTTCATTATCCTCTTCATCTGTGGTAACTGTATCCTTTGTGCTCACTGGAAACATCTCCCACTGGGGCTGTGTGCCAGGGACATGTGCAAAATTTCTCAAGGAAGAAGTAAAATGCAGTGGACGTACAAGTGTTTTGTGCATGTGCTAAGTCCATTAAACAGATTTTTTTTTTGTACTTCTGTTCATTAATTAGTGAGACTCCAGGAATATCTTGAGTCCATCTCCAGCCACCACAATGGCAGAAATCAGATATTTTTTTTCTTTCTTCTTTTAGTAGGAAAACCTATTCTAACGGCTTGTCTCTATTTGACATCTCTTCCCCAAGAATGTGTGGATGTAGTCTTGATCTCTATGTCAGTCATTTACTTTTCATCCTTTTGACTCTTGATACAGCCCTGTGAATCCTGACACACACTGCAGTGGAGAGTGATCCACTGCATAGTGCAGGGACCAGATCACAGATCTGCATGGAGAAATGTTGGGTCAGTTAGGATGAATCAAGTATACTGAAGCAGTCCCCTTCCCTGCTTTCAGTGGAAATACTACTCTGGCCCCATGTAGCACCAGAACGCAGTGCCATTGTCAGAAGTTCTTAAAAGGTCAGGAGGTGATAAAAGAGCAAAACCATTCTGTTTTCTGAACTGTATGGTACTTGTATCAGTATTTGTGCTTAACTGATAGGGACTGAAGTATGGAATTTTATGTAGACATAGAAGATAGTGCATTATAAAAGTGTTTTTTTCTAAATAGTTGAACAGCTTCACTTTTGATAGACAATACAAATTTGAAACTTGCTCAGGTCAGCATAAAGTTGAATTTAATTTTGTTTTTAAAATCTGTCAAGTCTTCAAAAATTGTGTAGATGAGGCACTTCGGACATGGTCTAGTGGTTTTTATTTTGTTTGTTTGTTGATGATTGGGCACAGTGATCTTAGATGTCTTTTTCAACTGTGACAATTCTATAATACCTTGTGGTTCTGTGATTCTGCCATTTAAAAATCAGTGACCCTAACTAATGTCTGCTCATTTTACATCCACTATTAATCTAGTCCATTAAATGAATGTTATTTGTGCTACCCTCCAGCATTACAAATCTCTCTGCTGTAGGTTGGGAACATGTGTTTTGTATCTCTCACATTGACAGTGTTTATGCTGATAGTAAACCAAGCAAATATAGTAAGACATAATGTCCTTAAAATTATTTGAAATAGATATCTTGCTAAATGTCTTCTTGGCCATTGCTGTGGATAACTTGGCAGATGCTGAAAGTCTAAATACAGCTCAGAAAGAAGAAGCTGAAGAAAAGGAAAGGAAGAAGAATGCGAGGTAAAATAGCATTCATGTGTCGAATAAACAGGAGAGGGAAGGGTACTGAATCATTGATAAAGATTTTCTTTATATACATGTCTTTACCATCTTCAAAATGTATTGGACTCAGGAAAAATATGAGTTGATGTAGATATCAAAATAAGGCCCAATTAGTATGTTTATATATAAAATCTGGGTAGTAGTTGGTAAAATGGGGTGAATTAAGGACATAATGATAAACCAACTGATATTTAAACACTGCAATGGTAGGATTTATTGCACAATTAGGACAACAATGTATCTGCTTTTTCTAGTGCACAAAGCGCCATGGAATCAGTTCCTTAAGCCTTATATAGAGAAGAAAACCTTCCTTTGAAATCAGTGTAGGCCTGTTGAAGTAAATGAAAGTTGTTTGTGTGAGTCTGAGGGCACAGTTTATCCCTTTAGAAAGTAGTAATGATCATGCATTGAATTTTTTAGGGTTAGTTTCTGGAATTATATTCTAAATAGTAATCTTAATTAGATCATTGCTTTCAAATGCAATAGATTTTATTGCTCTGATTCCTGTAGCTTATGCAAATGATTTAAAATATTTTACTATGTGGTTTTAAGTATGCTGCTAATTTCATAGAATGGGATATTACACTTAAAATCTCTTTACATGATGTGGTTTGTAATTATTATTGTATTGTTTTGTAGAAAAGAGAGTCTGGAAAATAAAAAAAGTGAGAAGTCAGAAGGTGACCAAAAGAAGCCCAAGGATAGTAAGGTGTTTATTTTTAAAATTTTGTCTCTTCTAAGAAACAGTTTTAAGGATTTTTCTGGGGAGTACTTTTCAAGACTGCCTTGCATTGTATAAATTACCCTGTGAACCCATTATCCCTACATTTTGGGGGGGGAGGGTTCCCCATTTTTAGTTCTTAGTTTTGCATCTTCATAGAATTTTTTAATGCAGAAAATCATGTTGGTTTCTGGATATCCTGAAAAGAGAAGCTCTTAAGACCGTGAAGTAGTTCAAGTTATAAAAAATTGACATAATTTCAGAATCCCTGTAGTTATTTGCTTAGTATTTGCTAAATCCAGTAGAAGAGATTAGTGAATCATAAATCTGTAGCAGAATATTCCAAGACTCTTGGTAATTTCTACCAGAACCTGTTGGTTATATTATTTTTGTAATCTATGCAGCCAGAAGAATATGGGTATTATAGAAGAATAGTATTTTTAAAATATACATTAATCTATCAGCTTTTCTCTGTTCTTAGTTACTCTGTTCAGAAAACTCAGACTAAATGTAGGGGTCATTTCCCTGACTTCAGATGTTTATTTGTCTTGTTTTGTCTTGAACTTTATACTTCAAGCTATATTTAAATTTACTTTTTTTTCTTCTGCATTCCTTTCATTGCTGTAGGTAACAATTGCTGAATATGGAGAAGGAGAGGATGAAGATAAAGATCCTTATCCACCCTGTGATGTACCAGGTATGTGAATACCAGTCAGAATATAAACACTTTTTTTTTTCCAAAATATCCCAAAGTTGCTCTTAATGAATACTGAATCAAGTCCTTTGAAGTTGGTGAAGTTGTGCTGTTACCAGTAGATAAATGGGCCTGTAGACTGGTAAGTATTATCTTTTCCTGCAGCTTCCTAGACAGTACAAACAGCATATGAGAGTTAATACTGTAAGCCTGAAGCTCTGTGGTAATACTATCTGGATGTGAGAGCAAATGCTAAAGTTGCAAAAAAGTGACATTCCAGGCCTTGTGAGGTTTTGTCAATAACTTCTTCCAGTCCAGTGAACATACTTACCTAAAAATAGTTCTTTCTGATTATCTGTATGACTATTACGGAGATCTGCCCTAAATTTTGAGCAGGTAGTACTCTTACAGTGCCAGGGTTGTGTGGTGAGGTGGATTGGGAACTGGATGAAGGACAGATCTCAGAGAGTTGTGGTCAGTGGAGCAGAGTCTGGCTGGAGGCCTGTGACTAGTGACGTCCCCCAGGGGTCAGTGCTGGGTCCAATATTATTCATCAGTGACCTGGCTGAGGGGATAGAGAGCACCCTCAGCAAGTTTGCTGCTGACACCAAACTGGGAGAAGTGGCTGACACAGCAGCAGGCTGTGCTGCCATCCAGAGAGACCTGGAGAGGCTGGAGAACTGGGCAGAGAGAAATTTAATTTAATTTTACAAGAGCAAATGTAAAGTGCTGCATCTGGGGAAGAACAACTCCTTGTATCAGTACAGGCTGGGGGCTGATCTATTGGAGAGCAGCTCTGGGGAAAGGGACCTAGGGGTCTCGGTGGACAGGAGTATGACCATGAATCAACAATGCGCACTTGCAGCCAAAAAGGCCAATTTCATCCTGGGATGCATTAAGAAGAGTGTGGCCAGCAGGTCAAGGGAGTTTCTCCTCCCTGTCTACTCTGCGCTGGTGAGGCCCCACTCGGGATACTGTGTCCAGTTCTGGGCACCCCAGTTCAAGAAGGACAGAGAGCTACTGGAGAGAGTCCAGTGCAAGGCTACCAAGATGGTTAAGGGAGTGGAGCATTTCCCTTATGAGGAAAGGCTGGGAGAGCTGGGGCTCTTTAGCCTGGAGAAGAGGAGACTGAGGGGGGACCTCATCAATGTCTATAAATATGTTAAGGGTGAGTGTAGGGAGGATGGAGCCAGACTCTTCTCAATGTCATCCAATGACAGGACAATAGGCAATGGGAGTAAGTTGGAGCACAAGAGGTTTAGGGTAAACACAAGGAAAAACTTTTTCCCAGTGACGGTGACGGAGCTCTGGAACGGGCTGCCCAGGGAGGTTGCGGAGACTCCTTCTCTGGAGACATTCAAAACCCACCCGGATCCCCTGGGTTTCTTGGTCTAGGTGATCCTGCTCAGGCAGGGGGGGTGGACTAGATGATCTTTCTAGGTCCCTTCCAACCCCTAACATTCTATGATTCTTTGATTCTACTATACAGCACAGGCATGGACTGAGGCCAGGGGCTCAGCTGAAGTGGGGATCTAGAGCCCATGTGCAGAGCTAGGGGTGGAGTCTCTGGATGATGCTGGTCAGGTGTTGCTTCTCGCACAAGGCGAGGAAATCCTTCCCGTAAGATACGGGGAACACCTTCCCACAAAAAGTGGGGTAAACCTTTATCCTCTCACAAGAGTGAGGAAACCCTTCCCGCAAGAAGTGGGGTATCCTTCTTGCTAGAAGCAAGGTAACCTCTCTTGTAATAGACACAATTAACTCGTTAACACCTATATGCTGGGTGGTAAAAATGGCCGTTTATTAGTGCGTGGCATCGCTTTTTATAGCCCGGGTTTACAACGTCACAAGTGTCTGCTAAATCTCAGACTGGCCGCTGCTGGCTCTCCGGAGGGGGGTTCTTATCTCTATCTTCCCGTACAGCGCGATATCTTCCGACCGCCAGGTCCTAGCTGCCTACAGTCAGGGATAGTAAAGCCTATGTGTGTACTCGGGTACTTAAACACACACCTGTATGTGCACTTAAGCATGTATATGTTTGTGACAACTATATGGATGTTCATATATTGATTTGTAGGTTTTTGAAGACATGATATGAAATCGTTATTTCCTACAAGCTACGTCAAGCCATGCTTTTATATTGTTATAAGCAAAATGTAAATGTTTTTTATTTTTTAGTAAAAAGGTGTTTCATTTAAAGTAGGTGAAGATGAAGAAGATGAGGAGGATGAACCAGAAGTACCAGCAGGCCCACGTCCCCGCAGAATATCCGAACTAAATATGAAGGAGAAGATAACACCAATCCCTGAAGGGAGTGCCTTCTTCATTTTCAGCAGCACCAATCCGTAAATATAGTTTTGAAAAATACTTAGTCCGTGAATGTTTAGCAGCACAGTGAAGGAAGAGGCTTCTTTTCATTAAGGTGAAGAATAGAACTCCTGTATCTTTAATAGCAGAGAGATAGGCTTCTCTGCTAAGATTTTTTGAATTACTTGTTAATGAAAAGAATTTGACAAATATAATAATTTGCTTCCCACTCTTGAAGATAATAGCATTTTGTACATATAGTCTGTTGAGTCTGCACATGTCTGAAAAGTACTGTTTAATGTATAATAGCTATTTAGTATGTTAGTCGCTGGACATAAAAGATGTGACATAAGATCTGAGCATCTTCTATGTGACATAGGATTCCTGGTAACCTTTGTGGAGCAATACAGATGAGGAAGAAAATGAGACAGAAAAAGAGAAAAGGAAGAGAAAGGATGTGTATTCCTCTTGTGGTAACAGGATTTTCCCAGATCCAAGCAAACACTAAAGATAATATAAGTGATTTCAAAAATCAAAACCAATAATGGATTCTGGGGGTAATTGTAGTTTTTCATCACTCATTCTAACTGGAGCTTTTGAAGTTCTGTACTAAGATAGAAAGCAAGTTTCAGTAGTCAGTAAAAGTCATTACTGATTTTTGGATGGAAGCTAACAGGTGAACTAAATTCAGACTGAATACACCTGTTATCTTTATACATAGCAATTTCATGAGCAGTCTTAGAAGACAGCTTAAGAGTTATTTGTCATGGGAGAATGCTGTCTTCTCAGTGGTAAAGGTCATTGCAATTAAGTTTAGAAGACGGTGTGATGATCAAGATAGAATGTTTGAGGCTTGTATCTTATTTATTGCATGGGTTGTCTAAAGCTCGTCAGAATTTTCAAACAAGCTGGGAAGAGCTATTTAAACTAGTAATTTTAAAAACACATATGTTGAATGCAAAAACATTAGAGCTGTTTAATACGTCAAATTGCTTTTGACCTCAACTAATGCTACATATTCTCAGGCCAAAATGGGCATCTTGCTTAACTAAGGTACACTATATTAAAATAATCTATTTAATAACAGGAGAACATTTTTTCCCAAAGAAGATTTTCCTTCTGATTCTTTAGTAGAATTTGAACAACTTCAGTGTTAGTTATGAACCTGACCCTGCTCTTTTTTTTTTTTTTCAAATTTACTCCCTCAGCTACTTTACCAAAGTGCTTAATAATGCTTGTAACAATAATTCTTTTAGTAACTCTAAGCATATGTACAGTTCTGCTTTATGTTATTTGGCTGAAGCTTAGCAGCTCTATAATCTTCAGCACACACTTGTCCTGTAGTATTGTAAGAAAATCTTCATGGGAGATTCAGATTTGGGTTGAGTCTCTAAGTAGCACAGTGAGATCTGCAGCCTAGGCTACATCATGCCAGATGAGTATTTTTGATAGCTTTAATAATAAATCAAACTGGGGATCTGAACTGGCTTCTTATCTAGCATAGGTCTATTTGACATTGGCCTCTGTACGTGCACCGTGATACAAACACTGGAACTTGTAGTGACATTTGTAACCCATTGGAAAAACAGCAGGAGCTTGGAAATCCTCTCAGAATCATTTGCTAAGTGCAGCTTCACTACAGGTGGATTGGATTTTGAATGTATTTACATTTTAGAAATAAGAGCAATAGCTTCAGCATTTGCACCTCATTTAGCTGCTGACAGTTGCACTTTTCTACCACTGTTGGTAGAGTAATAGAAAACCTATTGTATATTAGCCATCTGCTGAATTCTGTTTGGTCTATTTTTGTATCTCTTCTTAAGAATTCGAGTGGGATGCCACAGACTCATCAATCACCACATCTTTACCAATCTCATCCTCGTCTTCATCATGCTGAGCAGCGTTTCCCTAGCAGCAGAAGATCCAATTCGCAGCCACTCTTTTCGAAATAATGTAAGCCCTTCTTTTTTATGTCTGAAGATAAATATATCCTTACAGGTTAACAGTTCTTTGGGACTAGTGTCTGGTTTTTAATTTTCAAGTTAAGAAACTTTATTTTTCCTCTTTAAAGTCCATACATTTCTATAATTTTTGCTTTAAAAAGTGTAAATCTTTAAAGGCAAGTAACTTTATTGATGGAAGATCATAGGTGCTAGAACCATTATTATGTACATGATGTTTTTCCTTTGTTAGCTATAAACATATCAGAATAAAATATGCTCAAGATAAACATAATCTTTATAATTTTCAGATTTTTAAATAATTTTTAGCTGGTGTACTTGAAATCCATTTTCTGAATAACTCCTAGTTTGTCAAACTAAGTTTGACACTCATAAGTGCCAGTTAAAATTATCACTTTATAATATGTTGGGAACAGACTGACCTGTCCTCTCTTCTCCTTAACGAACTCTCATATGATCTGAGGTAACTCAGAGAATCACTCTTAGTACATGTATGGATTCATAAAGGTATTAACCTCTTTCAAAGAAGCTGATGTCGCCACATTATTGAGTTTGAGTACCACCACAGTGGTCCAAAGATCCTTGGATTCCTGATTGGCCATATCATAATTTAAAGAAGTGTCACTTCTTTTTCTAAACTCACATGTAATACGAGGATCAGAGGATCTGCAGTGATTCAGAGTCAAATGCCATTTTGGCCTATATACAAATCATTTGGAAGTGGTTTTACAACATGTATTTTAGATATATTTGTAGAAACGAAATATCTGTAAGATTATTAAATTAATAGATGTCTTTATTATTCAATAAAAATGTAGTGTCTGTGGTGGGTAAACATCTGTGTTCTAAAACAATTTCCTGAATCCTGTGTCTTATGTTCTTAATATAGTAGAAGACTTGCCTGTTACTCAAGTACACAGTTATTAGACAGAAAAAAAAAAAAATCCACTCTTGTGACCACTAATGTTTGTCTTACACTTTTTGCACTTGTAGTAGTGGTGAAGCAAGCCTCTCATGTTATTGTGAATTGTGCATGCTTTAGATTAGGTAGGAAATAGCTGAGATGCGACAACTTGGTAATAGACTGTGGGGACTTTTAGGATATTTTGACAGAACTTCCAGGACTCTTCTGTCTTAGATATAAGTAGGTCCATAAAGGTTATATCCCTGTAGTTCTTGCTAGTGTAAAATGAGCTTCTGAAAGTCCACTTTTGGCTATTAATGTTCTCTGAGCATTTGTTTAGTAACATGAGTAAAAAAATCCCAAGAAGAGAAACCATTCTTCACAGGTAGAAAGAGGTCAAAGAACAAAGCCCATGCACTATTCAGTAGAACTGCGTGCTTCCCATATCTATAAAACCAGGCAAGTGCAATCTTATGAATAAATCACGCTAATAGGCAAGAAAAAGACAGCTAGTGGGGAATACTGAAATTGTTATTGTACAAGAGTCTCAAAGGGCTGATAACTGGTTTTGTAGCAGAGGAGTACTAAGAAAATGTGACTGGAGAGTGGTGGTAACTGAAAGGATTTTTCTTGTTTGGGACATAGGTGAAATGTGAGAGTCATTTCAAGAGGGCATTGTTCACTTGCTGAAAATATTCACAAATACACCAGTCCTTCCTGTTAGTAACAACTACCTTGAATGATCATGTTTCTTCAACCAGTCAGCTCAGCAAGGGTTTGAAAGTTTACAGGAATGCCTTTAAATACATATTTTATATTTCTTTTTTAAATCTAGCATAAATTCCATACTTATTCATCTTTGTTATATGGCTTTAATATTTGCCTATTTTTTCAGCCACAGCAAGGGACAGAAGGATGTGTCTTCAACTGAACGTGGAAAAAAAATGTTTCCTTTAATGTGATCTAATAACAATACTGTCTTTGTGTGTTGTCTCTTATTTCTCCTTCCAATTTTATTCATTGCTGAAGTGCAGGCAACATGTTTCTGTGTGCAACTGTTAGCTAGATGAATTGCTGGTTGCTTGAAACTAAACTAGTACCTACTGCTATCCATGTTGATAGCTAAATTTGGTGCTAGCCATATGGCCTTGAAATGGTGAAATTTTGGTCATATTGAAATATATGGCAGCTGTCCTGTCACCAGCAGTGAGGTCAGTGTCATACCCACAATCTTTTTAAAAAACTTTGCATATCACTATGCAACTATTGTGGGTTCCTTTTCATTTCCTTCAAATAAATTGCTGATGTATTTTCCAAGTTCAAGAAAAAGGATTTGTGGTGCTGATTTTTAAGTAATTCAGGTATTTGTTAATGTGCTTTGTGACACTCTAGCTCTGACTATGCAGGAAAAGTAAAATACAGCTGAATGTAGAATGACGTGCACTTTAGAAGCATCCACTGATGGTTTATTTTTTGATGAAATACTTGGGAGTAAAAAAATAAATGCTTATTATCGATAAGTATTTATTCTTTGTGTAATATTCTGTATCTTTGGTAAAAGCTGAGGAAAGTACCTGTGAAAGCTGATAGAGGAAAGTCTGAACTGAAAGAGTTACTAATTGGGTCCTATTAACTCTTTAAGGCATCTAATATCTAAGAACAGGGGGAACCTGATAAATTTTTAAGTAAATAAAAATGGTTGCAAAATAGCTGGATTTTTAAGTTATTTTGTGTAAATTCCCTCTCTACCTACTTAGATTAATTCAGATGTTGTGTGTGTGGTCTAAATTGTAAAAACTATTATTAGATGGATTTCTTACTGTGGCACATATTATACCTTGCAGATACTTGGTTACTTTGACTATGCTTTCACAGCCATCTTTACTGTTGAAATCCTGTTAAAGGTAATGCATTGTTAATTGATCCTTGTTAGCTCAAAAGCAGATTTAGCAATAATGTTTGTAACTTTTTGTTTACCTTCCAGATCCTAGGTTATGCAGATTATGTCTTCACTAGTATGTTTACATTTGAGATCATTTTGAAGGTAACAGGTTTTTAAAGGAAGTTTGTTTAAAAGGATTTTCCTTGTGTGTCACCAAGAAAAGGCATTTGAAGTGTTCTTCGCCTTTTCTCTAAGCGATCAAAGCTAAACTTTTTTTAAACCAGAGGATTTTTTTTACAGTTCCTCATAGTTTTGATTGGTTATTTTTTACCATTGGGTGCATGAAGAAGCTGATACTTTTATCATTACATCAACTTAATAATTAATTTTTTACCCTTTTTAAACTTACAGTTGACAGAAAAGGGAAAAATAATTCACTGCGCATGAGCTTTTCCTTCTCCTTGCTCTGGCATTTCCAAAAGAGAGGCTCAGTCTTTTAAGGAGAGAGCATGTACTTTTTCATTTCTTTTGCTGAACTATATTCACAGAGCTAAAATAGTAGATAACTGTTTTCTTGCAATAGGACTTGCAAGATATCTTGCATTTATCTATCTACATACTAAGATATTTGCATTTAACTTGGGCATACATTTAAATACACAGAAAGGCATAAATATGCTTGCTTAAATGTATTACCCATGCATGAGTCAAAAATTGGCTTTTTAATGTATAGTTTGTGTACTGATTAAGAATATCCATTGGGGTTACTCAGATTTTAAATGTATGATGCTTACTTTGTTGAAGAAGCCATACAACTGATGATTAGGTTCACTCATAATGACGAAAAATAAATAAAAATGTTGGTGGGAATTTATGAAATATTTTTTTCTGAGATTTATGCATGAATCCTAAAAGTTTCATGCTGTGCATATTTACCATGAGTTTTTGGTTGAGTAACCCTGATCTATAGTTAAGACTGGTTACAAGAATCTGTACATAAACTTTGCATTTCCAATTGAGAATTATGCTTAACAAAATTTCTTCTCCCAGCTTTTGCTCATATTGCTGTGCATACTCTTCACAATGTGGTTTGATTAATACTAATTGATACAATATTTGGGCTGTTTACAAGATATGCTGAACTGTAAGTAGACTATTTTTATGCTTGTGCATATTCTACCAGAATTAATGGTGATTGCCTTATTTCAGCAGTAAGGAGCTTTCTATAGAGCCATTTAATCATACAACATTTGTAGCATTCTAAAATAAGTATCAGGTTTTTTTCACTGCTAAAGAAAGGCCAAACTAAAGGGAAGAATAAAGCAATGGAGAGAACTGTACCATTAGAAGAAACTATTTCCCAACTCTGAATTTGAGAAGCTGTGCAGAATATGTTATTGCCATTTCTGTGGCAGAGTTGCTGAACTTCTACATGCTCTGAGAAAGAGGTTGAATAGCTCCTGCAGTTCCAGCTGTACTTCTCTGGGATATGGGAATTGTAAAACATATCACAGAGAGGCATAACTGGATGTATTCAAAAAGCAACATTCATTCTAACCTAAAAGGTTTTAATGTGGAGTGGCTCGAGTTATCCAAGGGATGCAGGAAAAGTCTAGAGCTTAGGCTGCTGAAATCTGGCATTGTAAAATATTACAAAGAAACAAGAAGCTCCACCATAGACAAAAAAGTCGATGCTCCTGACTCCACTTTTTCCAGGAAGCTCTGCCCTGCAGTGCACTCGTATGTATTTATAAAGAAAAAAACAATGTACCATGAAAAAAAAAAAGATAATGGACAACCAGAACATGACACACGTATGTATATAGTGCCTGCTTTACTAACATGTCTCAGATACCAGCTTTGCTAGCTTATGGCTGGAGTCCTTCATGTCTTCCCTGCTGGGTTTTGCATTGTGCTTTCCACAGTAAGTTGTACAGAACCTGTGAGTGTCCTGCAAGGAGTAAATTCAAGATTCAAACTGCAGTAATAATAGCATTCCTTAATTTTGAACAACAACAACAAAAGTATATTAAACTGAAGTTGAGATAACCAGAGGCAATATTGACAGCTGCAGCAAAGAAACTCATAAATGTCAAAAAATAAAGCATTAAAACAGAATAATTCTCAACATGTGGGGAATCTCCCTACGCTATTGACTGCTCAGCAGACATGAGGATTTCCACGTTATGTGGTCTCAAGTATATGAATGAGCATACAAATAATAGAAAAGCTGCAACACAAGTTTAAAGCATTTAAGAATTCTCTTCTGTAATCCCTACATGTCACTGAAATACAGTTTACCAACCTGTTTGCAGTGCTTGTGATGAAATGTAACATCATCAGAGCAAAGATCAGGTTAGGGCCTTGTGCTTTTAACCTTGTCCCAGCTGTGCAAATACCACATCATTTAAACAAGACCCTAAGGGTGTGGAATTACAGGCAGAAGGAAAGGTGCAGCTCTGGTGGTACCCCAGACTCTCTGCTCAGTGAGAGTCCTGTGGCATCTGCTCTGCTGAGGGCTGAGTGACAGTGCTCACCACCTCAAATCCACTCTAGTCTTCTCTTTGATCTTGATCTGTGCAAGGGAGAGAATGATTTGCTACAGAGAGTGTTAGTCAAATGCTTCCACAGGGATTTGTAGTGACTGAAATGTAAGTCTCCATATAAAATGGAGAATCATAGAATGTTTAGGGCTGGAAGGGACCTCCAAAGGTCATCTAGTCCAGTCCCCCTGCAGTGAGCAGGGATACCCTCAACTAGACCAGGCTGCTCAGAGCCTT
>JANHGL010023909.1:73587-91606 GCA_024611195.1 Ceyx melanurus | reverse complement strand
ACAGCACCACTCAGCTTGGTGTCATCTGCGAACTTGCTGATGGTGCTCTCAATCCCATTGTCAATATAATTAATGAAGATATTAAATAATACAAGTCCCAGTACAGAGCCCTGAGGGACGCCACTTGTCACTGTTCTCCATCTGGACATCGTGCCATTGGCAACCACCCTCTGGATGAAATATGTAACTTTACCTGTATTTTCAGTTCAATTTATTTTTGTGGGAGTCTTTACATGAAACTTTGTGTGCTGCTGATAACAGTGTTAAATAAGTATTTGTAGATAGATGTAAATATGATATTTGGAGTTATTTTAGTGTTTAACTCCCAGAGCTTATACATATAGAGCTTACCTATATTCAGTTTATTTAATTTTTTTTAGTATAACTGTTATATCTCATGTCATGACATAGGTTAAAGCTTTAGGATTTTTATTCTTCTAGTTTTGACGAACATTTAGTATTTTTGTCACAACAACATAAGGAGAGAAGGAATTATAAAAAAACTGCATCTATTGTAGTAGAGGTTCTTTTGCAGATAGAACTTTCACTGGTGCTGATGGTGTTTCATGGATAAAGGTCAGCAAGTTTGTATATGCGGGTAGTGACCCAGCAGAGGGGGATGCCCACTGATGGTTGCTCTGTCCTGCATTGTGGAACACTCTTGAAAGGTGTAATGGTCTGCTGCAAGAGGGAAGGAATTAAAATGGTTTTGCTTCATCTTGAGGAACAGAATAGGAAGTAATGTGTTTAAGATGCACAGTCAGTTATCAGATATACACTGACTGGCTTAGTGTTTTCTTACCTGTGAAAAACAATTAATAGCTCAGAGTACTCAGGTCTTTTTGAGATAACCTTAAGGTTGAAGAAACTAGAATCCATGTGTCTGGACTGACTACTAGATATTTTTTGAAGGTATCTTTGTATTAATTTCAAGTTTTTAGTTTCAGTCTTAATCCCTTACTATGAAAAAAACCCCAAATTCTACTCAAGTGCAAATTCTGGTCTTCTAAATGGCTTAACTGGATTCCTCTGTGCATTTTTTAACTCGTGCTCACTGTTATGGTAAGGGTCTAATTCATAGGTTCAGGAGACAAATTCACCTTTGCAAGACGTGAGATCATATGTCCAGATTTTGTCTGCAGTCCCTATTACTGGATTCTGATGAAGCCTGCAAATTATATATACAGGTTCTTCCGCAAGATACCCTTTGTGTGCTTCTTTTATCTTAATCTAGGCACAGAACAAAAGAAAAAAACAAACCCAAAATAAGATAAAATCCAATATGGAGAGAAGGGTTTGATATTCCCCACAGACCAGGAAAATTTGGGTACCCTCGTCCACACACACTACACCACCATCTCCGTGTTGTTCCAGGTTATTCCAAGAAACCCACTCAACATGTCTTTTGTGCACCAAAGTCAAGCAATAGTGTAATGTTGTCTTCTGACAACTTGTGCTGGTTCTGTACACTCTTAGGTGTTTGTAAAACATTTTATCTCCTTAAGTTCTTAAGACATTATAAATGATTAGGAGTCAGAATCTGGACCTTACAGTTCACTAAGCATGGAAATTTTATGGGTTTTATAGTCTTTTTAATAACAAAGGATAAATGTGTAATCACCTCAACCTAATAAATTCTTACACAAAATAAGCATTTGTTGACATAAGAAGCAATTAACAGTTGCTGGTGTTGCTTAAGCAGGTTGTTTTTTGTTTTTTTTTTAATTTAGAGGAAAAATTTAAAGTATATAATGGAATTGTTTTATTTTCTCACTTTAGAAAGTGAGAGAATATTGTATGCATTCGCACTCTAGGCAAGTGTCTTGTAAACAGCCTAAATGTGAATTTGGATAAATTGAAATATAGACTAAAAGTGTAACAATTCTATTTTTAGATGACAGCTTTTGGAGCATTCCTTCATAAAGGGTCCTTCTGCAGGAATTATTTTAATTTGCTGGATTTGCTGGTTGTGGGTGTTTCTCTGGTATCATTTGGTATTCAGTAAGTACTACACTTACAATGTGGTTTATTTTTGCTTTGGGGTTTCATACTGTGCTCAGTGTTTCAACTCCTTTTGTTTCCCCATTGTGTGTGGGTGTGAAGTATCAGTATTGAGGTTGGGATGGGCAAGAGGTAGTGCCTTATGTGGAGAGTGTTGTAACTCATTAGTAACAGAAGTTGCAAACAAATTACTACTTCCTACTATTACCAGGAGAACAAGGAAAAGCACCATATATATGTATATACATGATGTATATGTATATACTGTATTGTATAGCAGGTAGTTCCTGGAGCTTCAGGAGTTTTATATACCCTCTTTTGTTCTTTTGCCACATCTACAGTGTGAGAACAAGCTCACATTTGTGAGCTTGTTCTTTCAGCATTGCTGGGATGTGTAGCTTGGCAGTATTTGAAGGGGAGAGAAGTTGACCCGTAACTGGTATTGGAGAGATTTTTTTGCTTGGTTAGGATCAGGCTAAACATAACAAAATCATATGAAGGTGCTTATTGATCCATCGAGCTATTGTGCCCCATTTCTCTAAGTCACTAAGGGTTTCACAGATAACTAAAAGCAAGGGCTGAGTGTCAATTCACTGCTTCCCCCTTTGTATTCTGCTCATACTAGAATATCTGTTACACAAGCTTTCAGTTTCACAATATGTTCTTTAAAAGGCTATTATTTCCTCAAAATGCAGTCCTAGCTACTTAAAGAGAATGTGAGTCATTTGAGATCTTCTTAACTCCTGCTGGTTGGAGATTAAAGTATTCATTGATCTGTAGTACTTGCATGGTGTCTTTGACAGAGCTTGTCATCACTGAAAAATACTTTGGTTAATATTTTGCTTCTGACCAAACTTTACTGCTCTACAGTGTCAGATGAGATAAAAAAAGAAATACTTAAAAATGTCTTACATAAACACCTTAAGACTTTTATGAGATCTCATATATAAGGAACTTGGAAGAATATTATTAATCTTAGTAATAAAATTAGTTACCTTAAAAGTAACAGAATAACTTTTTTTTTTCCCCCCCATGTAGATCAAGTGCTATCTCAGTTGTGAAGATCCTCAGAGTTTTAAGAGTCTTGAGGCCTCTAAGGGCAATAAATAGAGCAAAAGGACTTAAGGTGCTTATTTTTATCTTTTAAGTTCTGTTTCTTTCGGCCTGATTCTTCAATCTTGCCTCAGGTTAAAAATTCTCATGCAAGAAAAATTGCCTAGCTAAATTCAGAGAGCAAGGACAGATATTGGTTACTAATTCTTAAACATATTAGGCCAGATTCTGCTGCCCACAGTACAGCAGTTTATATGTGGAGGAACATCAGTACCATGGAGAACAGATTTTGACCGTAATACTTGCTGTGAACCAACATGAGAGCAATATTTTAATTGTTTTTCCATAGTGATTATATAATTTTTAGTCAGTTGATGTTGATGGGTCTATGTCAACAGATCACAGACAAATTTAGAAAGTAAGCTTTATTTTGGTAGCAGTTATAATACTGACAAGACAAATACAGTAATTTAAAATATTCTGATTATAAAATTGACTTTTACAGTGTGTATTCCGTGATACTAAGTAAAAAGTCTTTTTTTTTTTTTTTTCTTTCTTCCCAGCATGTTGTTCAGTGTGTCTTTGTGGCTATTAGAACTATTGGTAATATCATGATTGTTACAACTCTGCTGCAGTTCATGTTTGCTTGCATTGGAGTGCAGCTGTTCAAGGTAAGTCCGCACTCAAAACTTACACTGCATCAAGAAAAGCAAAGTGGAGTTGAAATCTTGGTGACTTGCTGCTGGAACTGGGTTGGTCCCTCTCTGAACTAATTATAGTATAAATGTGTTTGTTTTGCGTATTCTGCATTTTGTCACTGCTTTTTGTCTTATATGTAGGGAAAATTCTACAGGTGCACCGATGAGGCAAAACAGAATCCTGAGGAATGCCGGTGAGAACATCTTTGATCTAAGAATGTGACACATTATATTCTGAATAATTTAAAAGGTAGTAGATATGGGCATTTTGCACAGGATTGTGTAAATGTGAATTATCTTAAACCCATCAGAAAACACAGGTTAGCAAGGAAATAAATCAAGTTTAAGGAGGGATTGAATAGAGCATTGAGAACTCTGAGGCTAATTGAGTATTGCACTAATGACAGTTTGTTTCTCTTCCACAGAGGGATATACATTGTTTATAAAGATGGAGATGTTGATAATCCAATGGTCAAAGAGAGGGTCTGGCAAAATAGTGATTTCAACTTTGACAATGTTCTGTCTGCTATGATGGCGCTTTTTACAGTATCCACTTTTGAAGGCTGGCCAGCGTGAGTGAATTCTCCATGTTTTCACAGCAGTTAAGACAGTTAAATTCTTCAGAACATTCTCTGTCATTTACCAGGCATTTTTGGGCAACAAAGCAGTTATTAAGTGATGTTATAAAAAATTCTTAATGGAGGAAAGAAAAAAAACCTCCTATGATTCTGAATCTGTACACTTTTCCTGTATTTCTTAATTTACCTCCCTCTAAAAAGGACAAACTTTTTTTTTACATTGTTTGGTTTCTAATCTTTAAGCTTCTTTTGCTATAATGAGTTATTTCTTAGGTCTAATTGAATTAATCCTTTTTTATGTTTATCCATCGATACCCTTTAAAAGTATTAATATGAAAATTTTAAACTTTGAGTAAAATGTTTACAAAAAATCAGGCAGTAGTACTCTTCATAGAGAAACCCAGGAAAAGCAAACTACCACTCACTCCCTAAATGAGAAAAGTCTTAGAGGATAGCTTTATGTGGGGAAATAAAAAAAGAGTCTCTGGTCATTACTTTGATTCTTTTGGAAAAAAAGCATACATTACCTGGTTTGATTCCTTTGGTTTCAACATGCACGTAAGCACTGTTGGTACGGTAGCTAGAAAAAGATAATGGTAAATAGCAGACCATGTCTGAAACTTGTCCTCTTGAGTCTGCATTTTTTACTCTTTTGTCATTTTAATGCTAATGAAGATAAAATTTTGTTTGTTTTTCAGGCTGCTATACAAAGCCATTGATTCAAATGGCGAGAATGTAGGACCTGTATACAACTATAGAGTGGAGATCTCAATTTTTTTCATCATCTATATCATCATTATTGCTTTCTTTATGATGAACATATTTGTTGGTTTTGTGATTGTTACGTTCCAAGAACAGGGAGAACAAGAGTATAAGAACTGTGAGCTGGACAAAAATCAGGTTAAAATAAATAATGAACTTTTAGCTTTTGAAAGTATCCTTTTTTTGTTTATGCATGAAGAGCTTCTTTTTCTGCTTGGGTCAGAAGAGGGCACCAAACACATATCTTAGAAAAAAGTGCACTTGATAAATAGAATCAGCTGGTATTCAGATAATTTTCTGATACTCTTCCCATAAGCTCAATATATCAGTATTTTTATTGTGAAATGTTTTGCATTAAACTTGTTTAACTTCTTAGTGTCTCACTTATTGGTGTCACATTAAGAATACAGCAATTGCCAGCTTATCCGTAGGCACAGGTAGGTTTTACAATAAGAACAGGAAAATAACTTCTCTGTTCTGAACAGTGTGAAAGTATTCAAAATGTTCTACTCTCCCACTCTCCACCCCCCCTCCCATTTATTTGGAAATTCACAGGGTATATTCAGATTAAAGTTTTAAAAATCTGTCCCTTTTTACTGTTTAATCCTTTGACTGAGCTCGTGAGTTAGCAGTTGTGATTTTTCAGGTACTCTTGTTCAGTTGTAACACATTTCATTTAAACAAAGTAAAGCATGAAACTTTAGCCAGCAATGATTCTGTATTTTATGCCCTATCACTTGACTTTTGTAAGCATTCTTCAAAAGACAAGTGGAAGCCCCAGCCTATGAAAAGATTTCAAGCACCAATAGAATAGGAGATGAATTAATGATGTACCTACTTATGTGATGTCGCTTTGCTGGGCAATTTGACTGAACTAATAGGAATAGCACTTCCACAGTATGTATTTTGCTGACTCTAGAGTTGTATGCTATGCAAGTTACATTGTTGGTAGAAAACAATAAAGACAAAACATGACATATATCAACTAATAGTCTTGCTTTATACTACATATAGATATATACAGTGTATAGTGTACTACTGTATACTACTACGCTGTAAATATGTGAAGTTCTTTGGAAGTTCCATGTATGATTCTTTTTATGTGGCTGAGTAGTGTGTATGATTAGAAATAGTTGTAAATAACTAAGTGAGGATTTGTAAACTCCCCGATTATTAACAATAATAAAAAACCTCTCCATCAAGTAGATAAATTGTCTGGTTTTGAGATTTGTATTTAACAACTTGCATATACTTGCAACCGATAATAATTATATTATCGTTTGATTAACTGTTAGGTATCGTCTGACAATTTTTGATGTATTTGCTTTTACAGCGTCAGTGTGTGGAATATGCCTTGAAGGCACGTCCTCTTCGTAGATATATTCCAAAAAATCCTTACCAGTACAAGTTCTGGTATGTGGTGAATTCTACTGGATTTGAATACATCATGTTTGTCCTCATTATGCTGAACACACTTTGCTTGGCTATGCAGGTAAGCAAACCAGAAGCTCTTCTGAAACTGTTGGCATAAATTTCAAGGACAGGTATGCATGATATGATGCTTTTAATTTATTGCAACCTGTATTTTTTTTGTGAAGTGGGTTTAAAACAATTATAGTACTCCTCTGTGACATAGTCTAGTCTATTAATCAGTTCTCTGAAGTAAATTGTTTAGAATAGCTTGATCTTGAGAAAGGTCTTCATAATCTAATCAAGCTATTTGAGCTTTATTTTGTACTTGCAGTGCAGTTTAATTTATATAAGTTTATTCCCAAGGTTATCTACATGCAATTAAATCTGAAAAGTCAAATTTTGTTAGCAAACATTTCTGTCGACTTCTTACATTTTTTAATAAAATATATTCTTTTATGCAGTGTCTTTAAGCATTAGTTCACCTCTGTGTAATTTCTTTTCCTTTTGCATCTGTACTACTTTGTATTGAGTTGGATCTTCAAAGGTCCCTTTCAGCCTAAACCACTCTATTTCTATAATTTGTGTCTGTATTTTATTGAGAAGTTTAAATGCTTAATATATGGAGTAACTCTATTTGTGTGTTGATGCAAATCTCACACAAACATGTTTTCATGCATTAGTTATATATCTAAATATACCTGTGGGCATTTTTGTATGTTTTTACTTTTTCTACGTTATGCATGCAGTTCTTTGTCACCTAATTATTTAATCTACTTTTCCAAGATGTATTTTTCTTTACCCTAGTATTTCAGATTTTGCTAAGAAAATGAATGGTCAAACTCAGTTTACAAGACCATTCTACTTTTTTTTTCAGTAAACTTTTGTGCACTGTATCCTCTTAAAAATATCATTCCTACACAATGTATGTTATTCTGTGATTAATACTGCTGATTTTCTAAGCAGGTATGACAAAAGATTATGTAATTTTCAAACCTAGCATAAAAAAGTTGGGAAATTGCTGTTGTTTGATACTCCTTTTTTGAGGGAACACTCTTCCTCTTAAAACCATCTCTCTGGAGATTTCCTTAGGATGTAGAGGAATAACAGACTTGTTCCAATCATTGTCTAAACAGAATAAACAACTCCATTCTTGACCAGAAATATTCAACTAGTCTTATATTGGTGTGCATCATAAATGCTACTAGGGAATATTTTTCTATTCTGCATTTTTGCCATCTTTGTCTTAAGATGTTTTGCTTTCACTTAATATTTTAAAACCTTTATTTAAAAAATATTGTATTTTTCATTCACAGCATTATGGACAGTCTAAGCTCTTTAATGATGCAATGGACATTATGAATATGGTTTTCACTGGAGTGTTCACTGTTGAAATGGTTTTGAAACTGATTGCATTCAAACCCAAGGTAAGTTTTAGATACAATTTAATTAGGTCATCAACACAGGAATTAAGTGTAACGTTTCACACCAGCTATGTATTGCCCAAAGGACCTATGTTTCCCACATTTTCTCAGTGAAATCACAATAGAATTGTTAGTCTGATAATATTTATATATGTAATTCGAGGAAATGAAATATAGATATCAGAAAGAATTCTACAAGGTGATTTATGAGATCTGGAATATTTTGAGATAATGAAAATATCCCTTTATAAATCAGTTAAATTATTCCCTATTAAAAGCGCTTATTCTACTCATGGTACTACATTCATGATTTACACTAAGTTAATCTCCAGTAAAGACCTATGTGTTAGGTCATATTTCCTGTCTTGAAATGCAAAACTGTATATTTATAAAATAAATCCAAGTACTATAAATATACACATAATATATTAATATTCAATTGCTTTTTCAGATTTTTACGTTTTCAGTTATACATACATATTTATATGCTCTACATGCTTGGTTGATGGCCCCACAGTGAGCAGTTGATTCCTTGCCTTAAAGGGACACTGTCAAAATGAATAATGCAGACACAGTTAAAAAAAAAGAATGAAAAACAGACTATGATAGTTAATGCATCCCTTTTGTTCAGTTCTCATACTGCATTTATGACAGTGCAAAAGTTAATACTGCAAAAAATAAACTAGATTTTGATTTCAGTACTATGAAATCAATGTTTATTCTGGTCTTATAACTATGCAAATAAGTAAAATGTGGTCACTCACTATACATGGAAATTGAAAAATGCTGGACATGCCATTTGAAGTTTACTGATCTTGACATCTAAGGCTGGTATTTTTCATTTTCCATTATTCTTACAAAGTAATCAGGATTTCTGCATCTGTAATTGGCAGCGAAATGTGCTATTTCTTGGTGATCAGTAGTGAACTGGATACCTGTAGGCTGTGTGGGCAATTTCATGCTTGTTTTAAACAAGTGAGCTCTCATATTTGTAGTAACATAGTCACGGTTGCCCAGAGCTGAGTATGGAGCAGATATGTAACTCCTCAAAACAACTTCTTTTGGCTTGCATTTAGTCAAGGGCTCATCTGTGAAGCCTGAGTTATTTGATTTAAAGCTATCTTGTACTTGCCTGCAGAAGTAAACAAATGATACATCTCTTAAGGTCTGGTGTTGAGATATGAAGTGTGGAGTTATGGGTGGGTGCTGACCCACTCTTCTGTAGTCTTGCTCTGCACTGTCCAGTCCATTGTACATCTCTAATGAATTTATTTGTATTTTTGTGTCACCATATTTAAATGCTAAGGATTTCACATTGAAATTAACCTGATTTGAGGCCCCAGAGGAGATAAGTGCAGATATGTGGACAAGTGTCATGAGTATGATGATTGTGTTTCCTGATTGTATTTCCTGTTCTATATCCTTGTTTCACACTGAAGTTTCAGAAGACTTTTCTGCATTTTATCACCTGCTCTTTGAAAGAAGATTGTGAATCCTTGTATGGTTCTCCATGCACTTGTGACTGTAGTCAGAAATAGTAGCTAATGCAAAATATAGAGATCTGATCATGAGTGTATACATCACAGTGCTCTATTTGTATTATGGACTTCCTATTCATTATCAAATGCAATGTCTTAATGCTAGTCTCTAAGACTTTGTACAGTTTGAGTTTTAACTCTGTTGCAACATGCTTTCTATCTAATTGGGTGTGTTTACTGTGAGAGCTCCCTGGATCTAAACTCTGAGGGTCTGAAGGGCAGACACTGTCAGTGAAAGGTCCTCATGTCCTGAATTTCATTCACCCACAGATGCAGAACACCTTAAGCTTGTTAATTAACAGGACAAGTTTAAATGACTGTGATATTAATCAGGCTTCTGCAGAGATAATTAGCAGGAAGGGAAGGGAGTGAAATATCTTTAAGGTTGTTCTTGCTGTTCTTTGAAGATTGTAACTTTTTTAAGTTGTCAGGTACTCTTTAACAGAACACCTGTTGGCACCATATATTACATAGTTCATTAATAATTGCAAATCAGCTAGCAGTCTTAGCAGAATGTGAATGTCTTCTAGTGATCTAAATTTTAAAAGACACATGCTTAAAACAACAATTAATTGCTTTAACTCACATTAAGATTGAATAGTCATAGAAACAATATGAAACCCAAAATTTTACTTTAGGGTCCATAAGGAAAGACTGATTCATTTCCTTTGTGCCACTGGTGGGCTTTTTAGTCTAGTCTGGCAGAATGGACATTTTTTATTTATTAATTTTGTGCTTTTAAATAGTTATTTCAAAGATGCTCAAAGCATTTAAAAATATCTCCATTATGCCCTCTGTAAAAATGAGTAGATATAGTAGTTTTTATCTCATTTCCTTGACAGTGTGCCCTTAATATGTTGAGAGAAATCCTGTTGAAAACTGTGATTGCTGGTCATGCAAACTTAAGGCTACTATAAATTATTGATACTCTTACTATGATATTGTGTTGTTTAAAACCAAGGTACGGCAGACTGACTTCCACTCTGAAATATATAAAACTTGAAAAAGTTACAGTTATTAAAGATGCTGCTGAGTGTCTGGCACACTTCTTGTTTTCTTGATTGGAACACACAGTACTTTGCAGAATGAGGCCCTAAACTTTTCAACAGAGTACTAAAAGGACTAAAATATTTATGTGGTAGATCTATAGAAACATATTTCGGTGTTCATTCTCTATGCCTACATATTCCCCATGATTTGTGATTTTCAGTATTGCTCAATGAACAAATTTTTCATAGTGTAAGTTAAAAGAGCAGGGATTTCTTTTTTTCGCATTTGCTAAAATCTTTTAGTATTCTTTAGTACAGCACAAAATACAGCTATATAATCTAAAATACTACATTACTCAGACTGTATGTACAGCTTCATGATAGCTAGCAGTTATTTAAACTTGTAATGATTTTTCATGTTGTTTTACATCAGATTTTTGTAAGAAAAAAGGAAAGATGGCTAGTAAGTGAATTGATCTTGGGTCATTGCAGTGGTGAAAACAACTTATTTGCATGATGTTTATTTGCTGTGACTTGTCCATTCCTCCCTTTTCCAAAACCATCTTTATTTTCTCTTAGTTTTTTTTTTGTTTACTTGTATGCTTTTGCTTTACATATTACTTTGAACAATATTTGTCTATACTGATGGAAAAGGTTTAATAAAATAAATGTGTAAAGTATTTTAGCTATATTGGATCAAAATATTTATTTGTTATTTCAGTGCCTTATATTCTAGAATGTCTAGTAAAGTAATTATTTATATAGCTAAAATTAACCTTTATTAGGAGGACCTTTTTTGATTTCTCTTGTTGTAGAGGAAGATGGATAGCACACCTCAGGATTGTGCTGGTTATCTGTTTGTTGTTTTCCTATAGTCTCTTATTTTATGTATACATATAAATATTACTATTGTAAAATCAAGAAACTTACTTTTAAGTAACAGAAATATGAATGATCAGGAAGAATATTATGAGTATAGCTCCCCTTATTTAGTTTGCAGCTGCTAATCTATTTAGGGTTATATATTACCACTGAGGTGGTTCAGATAGATATGTAGCAGAATTTTTATGAATGCTTTGTTCTTGTGAAGCAGGATGAGTAAGGAAGGAGCAATATGGAAGTGTGCAGGACTTCTCAGAAATGGATGGATTTGTTAAGGAGGGCAAATCCATGAATGATGGCTTTTGCCCCAAGAGTGGAATCAATGATTAATCCCAAAGAACCAAAGCACGTGACACAAAGGGCTGTAGTGATAGTCATATTCTGATCTATTTTCCTCTTACAGCTCCTTCCTTAAGTGAGGGAATGGTGGTTTAGAAGAGTTAAAAAAAAATTAGCATTAGAAACATGAGGCTTTCCTGACTGCTGAGTGCTTACTCTCCTAGAACATGCTGTAGAGCTGTTATCTTCTCTAGCAACTCTCTTGTAGTCTCCAAGAGCACATTTCCACAAAATTAATTTTTCAAACATGAATGCACTCAAGTGTAAACTTTAAACTGTGAAGCTACTAGAAATTCTAACAGTAAAGAATCTTGAGAAAAGTACTGTCCAATTTTAAAAAACATTGTAGCTACTATTGCTTAAAGAAAATTTTGCTAAAAGCACATGTAGCATCTTAAACTACTCAGATAAAACATTAAACAATGTAATAATGAGTGTTGCTAGGCATAAGGTTACATTAGCATACTTGTCATTTTAAAATTTTTGCTTTTATTTTTTTAGAGCTTCAGTACTGTCTGACAAGTTAGTATTTTAAAATTAATTACTAGAAAAGCAGAATGTATATCTACAAAATTTAAAAATTTCAGCCTTTGTGATGTAATGCACATTCCTTAGATGGTTGGCTGGTAAATGAAGATATCTGAAGGACAAAAAGGGGAATTTCAGTAATTTTTGAAATTCTGAATTTCTGTAATAACAAGGCAAATCCACATATTACAGAAAACCTACAAATCTTGTCTCTGTAGAGTTGTAGAGTTCAACAAAGTAATACATATTGATTTGTTCCCAGTGACAGACTGACCTTGGAAACTTACCTCAAAGTTTCTTCTGAAATACCTTTTTCATCCAACATATAGTTTTGATGTCCATGGACAGCTAATTGAATAATAGCACTAATTTATAGCCACTTGCAGCAGTGTCCCAGTAACAAATGCATAGGAAATATATTTAAGCCATAAAATGTCAGAAAGGTGACTAAGCAATTTATGAAAATGAATTTGCAAACATTAGACCAGATGGAATAAAAGCATGAAGAAATTGGTCAAGTTGCTATGGTTCATAGCACTGACTTAAATGGTTACAGAATCAGGCCCTGACTGCAAGTTTGAGTCCTTATATTAAATCTAATTTATGACTAGAAGATTAGGTCAGTTCTCGAATTATTTATGCACAGTTCCATGTAAATAATTGTGCATGATGAACCAGTGGGGAGCTTTGACCCTTTGAATGTTTTTACCAGTCACTTACATGAAGTGATAATGTTAAGGAGGTTTCAGTTGGCTTGCTCTTGTAGAAATATTATTAGAGGGATTTTGTCATGTTTGTTAGGGGTATATATTAGAATTTTCAGCCTTACTAGAAGTCCAAAACCAGTTTTGGATGATGATTTGCTTGCCAACATTGTGCTTATACGATCGTGTATTATGCATGTGTACTCTCTGTGTGTGTGTGTGTGTGTGTGTGTGTGTGTGTGCGCGTGTGCGTCTCTGTCTGAGTGTGTGTCTGTCCATGTATATATATAAAGTATATATATATATACACACACATGCACATATATGTTGCTTTTCCTTCAGTAGGCAATATTGTTTGTTTTGTTTTGTTTTCTCATTAGACCACAGGTTTTGTTTAACTAATTTCTGTTTATGCAAAACTAAACAGAAGTATGCAAATATTTGACATTTCATGTGTAATCACAAACGTTTGCACCCTGCCTGCTCTGTTCAGGGCTATTTTAGTGATGCCTGGAATACGTTTGACTCCCTCATCGTTATTGGCAGCATAGTAGACGTCGTTCTCAGTGAAGCTGATGTGAGTATACCCCAGCTTACTTACCCCAGTCCCTACTTCTCTTTCTCTGTCTCCCCACTATTTCCATCATCTGGACAAGTCACAGATTTTGATCTGATGTTTCTAAAGTTTGAGTACAGACCAGTCATAGGTCAATTATGTTGATAGGGGAAATAGCCTTTTTTTCTACCAATTTGTTTTAGCTATGAAGGGAAAGATTAGATTGTATAGTGGTACATCAGAGAAGCCTAGAGTGTTTCTGTGTTATAACACTGTCCTTTTCTTCTCTTTTTCTGTTTGTGTTTTTCTCTTGCTCTCTTTCTGCTGAATGCTTGTCCTAACAGCACTATTTCACTGATGCATGGAACACTTTTGATGCCTTAATTGTTGTTGGTAGCGTCGTTGATATTGCTATTACAGAAGTTAATGTAAGTAGCAACTGTTCATGAACTAAAAAGTAATTGCTGTCATCAAGAAATCTAGAATATGTGAACTTTATCCCTCAAAATCTGTTTTATAGAAAAGTATGTTTTATCCTGGAGTCAAACAGCAAAGCTTTGATATAGTTGTTTATATAAGCTGTTATTATAAATCTATATACCCATGTAGTTGCACATGCACACAGCATAGTGTGACAATGAGAATTATGGTTTTTTTATATATGTACAGATGGTATTTAGAAGATTTTATGTATTGAAAAGGAATTAAGCCTCTGTTAACACTTTACTTAAAGCCTAGGGATTTTTGTAGGTAGTTTGACCAAGATAATTCAAAATTCTGTAAGTTGTTTCAGTAACTCATTTTGACATTTTGGGTTTTTTTCCTTCTGTGAGAGGTTTTGTTTTTAGAGTCAAATTAGTATTTGTATCTCAGGAGGCAGCAGAAGAATGGTACATAGAGAAAGTAAGACTTCCCATGCTGTGGAAAATAGAATGTTGGGGTTTTTTTCCTGTTCCTTTTGATTTTCCCATTCTGAAGTAAATGTTTGAAATTTCAATTCTTCTTGAAGTACTTAGAAATCTAAGGGAACAGGGAAATACTTGTTTTTGTCTGTTTTCTGTCTGATTACTGGTTTAAACAATTTATCACAAAAATGATAAATTAAAGAAAACAAAATACATACCAGTTCTGTAGTAAATGTACAACTGCTTCCTTTACTTACATGTTTCTTTAACTAGTCAAAATAAAATTTCAGAGGAAAGTGCTTTTTCCTTCTAATGTTTCTTGAGACCTCAGAAAAGGAGACGAAAAAAAGCAGGACATGGATCCAGACCAGCCCTTGGAAATGCCCAGGGATTACACAGAGTCAGTAGGGGAGCTTAGCACAGTCCATCTGCTGTTCTTACTTGTTTGTCTTGCAGAGAACTAAGTTATCCAGAAATAGGCATGATGCAAGAGATCCCAAGCATTCACATATTTTCCCTTTATCGAGATTAATCAGAGGAGGCTGCAGATATGAATAGTTGCTTGGTATTCTTTGAAGATATTTAGCTGTCATGTTTTTCTGCAGCCATCAGAGTCTGAGCCAATAACATTCCTTTTCTCGTAAATTTGTTTCAGTAAGCCACTTTCTAGACACCTTTTCTTACTCAAGTGGATTTTATTACTTACCCAAATGATTTATTTTCAGTGGGGATATTTAATATGCATAATCTTTCAAAAGATTTTAAAAGTTGCGGTATCTCTATCACAAGTTGGGGAAACAAATCCATCTTATGGCCCTCACTGTTGTTTAATTGAAACAGTTTTTCTGTGAAAAGATGTTTTATTTTTTTTCTTTCCAAAGTGGTTCATGTCAGGAAACCAACCAGTAGCAGAAATTACACCCTTTACTCCATTTAGACGGCACCTTGATTTTTTCCAGGATGAAAGAAAAAAAAAAAGAAAATGCATAATTCTTAATAAGATCTGTCTAGAAGACAGCTGTGAGCTTTCAGTGCTTTTGTAGATAAGGAGAACACCTACTAGGAGCTTGGATTTGTCAGGCTGGTCTTGACTGAGGCTATGGTTTCATGACGATTTCTTATGGCATCTCTGTGACCTTAAGCAGTCTGCCCACAGCCCCTCTTACACCCTTAGCTACATTAACTGTGCTTCCAGAAGGGTCTGAGGACCTCACAGTTGGCTGAATGAGGGGCTGAGAACAAAATACTGGTGAAAATATGTGTCATAGTGTGACAAAAAGACTGCTGCTTATAATGTGCCCATACAGGTCTCCCCTCAGAGCATATTAACTTCAGCACAAACAGAAATTATTGGCAATAGTTGCTGTTAAGAAACAGTGATGTAATTAGGTTTTAATCTTGATTCTAGTCTATTTTGTAAGCACAGTAATACCTATTATAAATGCATTTCAACCAAATATAGAAAACAAGAGTATTATACATATATACACATATCTTTTTTAAGATGGCAGGATTTTTCAAGCATACAAGTCTATTAGCCTCATTAAAGACTTCAAATGTCTTCATAATGCTGTAAATTCTACACTGCCATCTCAAATAATAAATGTAATCAAAATAATTTTAAGGCTGATTGACCCTAAAATTCCTTCAAAATATTATGTGGAGTTATGAAAGTCTCATGACTGACTGTATTACTGGAAAGAGGAGTGGAAAATGGAGGAGTGATGGGATAACATGGGAGCAGAAGGAGCTTAGCCTGAACCTTAGATTTCAGAATGAAATAGGCTATGGATCTGCTGATAGTCTGTGAGCTGAAGGAACCCAAATTGACAGGGAGGGTCAGTCATCACAGCACTGCCTTGTCCCATGAGACATGACTCAAGGTATAATAACAGTTCATAAATCATATTTTGAAAATCTGCCTCTAGTTTGGTTTTTTTGTTTGTTTGGACTTTTTTTCCCCAGAATAGTTTGGATTTAGACTTTCAGTTCAAGTATTTACAATTTCACTACTATTTCCATTCACCGCAGTGCTGGTGTAGATTAATACAATATCTGAGGAGCATAAACAGACCAAAAATTTAGAATAGATAAAAACTTTAAAATGTACTTGGTTCTGAAGAGATTGAAAAATAGCTTAAATGTACTTCCATGATCATAGAAGATGTTCCTGTATTTAATATAGTATTTAACAATGTATAGACAGCGTTAATTTGACAGCTTTACTTGTAACTGCTGAGCTTTCATCTGTGAGGAACAATGTCATTTTAGTAATTCACACAATTTTCTTGAAAATATTCAGGGGATGAAGTAGTGATCTTCAAGAAAATTATACACCACAGTTAAGAACTAGCATTTAGTTTTTCATATTATACTCACTAGAGAAAAAAGGCTCATCTTTGTTGCCTTCTAGTACTGCACAGCAGACTATTTGTGTACTAAGTGTTTTCTGTTTGGTCTTTTCCTCTCTTTTTGTGCTTTGTTTGTGCAAGTCATTAATGTTGTACAGTTTCAATATATTTCTGGGCTTGATTTCCCATTTTCGACATGAAATAGTTAATACTGCATATAATTGCTGAGATTTTAAAATTACTTTTATTGTTTTGATTTTACTGAATTATTCCTACTTCATTAGTTTTGTGTAAATGTCTATGATTCAAATTCAGTATTTTATAATCTTATTATTTTTTGTTGCATTCTAAACTTGCCATTCCAACTGTACTTTTTATCTGACAGTGATCCTGGGAATTCTACAGCTGTGCTAAGATGCTAACAAAATTTTGTTTCTAATGGGTTCAAGCATGATTGAAATAGCACCTTGAAAATTCCCAGTATTGAAACTTCTTAAACTGAGGAAGCTCAACCTCGATTGAGAGGTGACATGAAACAGAGTAAATTGGTAGCACTAGCATAAAATCTGATCTTGTTGCAGTTGTAACTCCACAACAATGGCCATCTTAATTTATCAATGTAAAAAAAAAAAAAAAAAAAAAAGACTTAAAAGAATATTAATAACTAAAATAATGAGCTCAGAATGAATGTTCTTACAGGTTTGCATGTATAATTGCCTCATGCTGTGGAAACAACTCAGTATCATACTAATAGTGTACTTGTGAGCATTTAGACTATTCCAAAGGCCATCAAGTTCTTCTAGTATATAACATGTTTGTATTTGACCCATTTTTTTAAAGAGTGGGTTGTACTTTCTAGTTGCACATCACCTTGATTTCAGTATTAAATTAGGGAAATTAAATGTAATCTATTTTGTTATTGTTTTTCTTATTTTTTAAAATGTTTTTGATATGGTACCCTGAGGCTGCTTCTTCAGAACCAGTAACTTCCCATTCACATACAATCCAATAAATTACTATTTTGAATATTTTTTGTGTCTGTGGAGTTCAGTATTTAATGTGTTCAGCAATTTACAGGACTTCTCAGCATCCTTGTGCACTGGATGAGTCACCAACTCCAGAAATGAAGCACCTCAGAGCAACATATATGTTGGCAATACACTATTTTCTATGATAGTTTTTTAATTTACTCTGTCATTTTATATCCCTTCCTGTAACCAGTTCTTTTATGGACCTAATTGGTTTTCATGTTCATTTGATTTTTAGAAATTTTTAGAGGCAAGTATATATAAGTAAATATA
>JANHGL010023909.1:53668-73487 GCA_024611195.1 Ceyx melanurus | reverse complement strand
TGTAACTCTGTTTTCAAAAAGTATCACATGACACTTTTTCATGACAATCTGGAGACACTTAAGACCTGCCTGGATCTGTTCCTGGGTGACTTGGTCTAGGTGATCCTGCTCCGACGGGGGGGTTGGACTAGATGATCTTCTAGGTCCCTTCCAACCCCTAATATCTGTGAATCTGTGACATGTAAGATCTTGTGTAGTCATAAAAATGGTTCCTGTTCTGTTGAAAAAGCAGAGTAGATATTGTGAGACACAAGATATGGTCAGTCCATCCTGGGAGATGGACATAGAGAACTTAAGAAACTGGGAGATAAGAAAATTGGGCATACATTCTGAATTGATGAGTAAATCCTTAAATGGAAATAACAGACAAGTTTCAATCTGTTCTGATTGTATAGAAATTACCTTACTTGTTAGCTCAGAAACAAGTCAGATGACTAGCACTGGATGACTTAGAGGCATGATCACATTGTTACCGTAGTAGTCACAGAAGTTTTAATTCGCAGTTTTTATGTTTATTAAGTTTCTTTTACCATTCATGTGATGCCAAAATGTTGAGAAAATAATAGAGTGTTCATTTTTTTTCTTTTGTGTAAATGTTTAATGCAGTCCCTATGGGTCTAATCTTACGCTTGAAGTAAAATTTAAGTTCTTCACTGAAATAGGGTCTAAATGAACAGTATTCATAACTTTCCCTGAGCCCTGCAAGAAAACCTATTTGTCTTGACTCACCACTGTAAACACATGAGGTTTATTTGATCCTTTCACTACCATAACAACTAACAGTGGTTAGTAGCAATGTTGTACATCAGAAGATTCTGTCACAAAACCAGAACTGGATGTTCTGCCTTTTGGCAAGAAGGAGCACGATTCTTATTGGTTCAGCACTGTGCATTGTGTAATGTTGACTTGTAAACAGTGGATGCTGTTTCCATTTGCTAGACTGCTAGTAAAGTGTGTACTGGGTGCACTGGTGCTGATTTTTACATAGCCACCCATGCAACCAGTAGCTGACAGGGCAGCTGATCTCACTTGTGGATTAAAAACACCATATGCACCTCCTGTAAGAGATTTTAGTTTCCAATTTTGAACAAAAGCCCTGCAGTTCAGTTTGAATCCCACTTTATAACACTTAACTATCATATGTAAGAATTTAGGTTTTGTTTCTAGTAATTGATATTTTTGAATACTGTTAATACATTTTGTAGACTCTTGCAAATGTGTTTCTTTAAGCTTAAGGGTAGGACAGAAAAATACATTTTCATATGGATTTGCTTTCATGAACATGATGGCTTCTTGAAATTTGAAAGCTATACTATTTCCAACTTAAATATCGCAACACAGAAGAAAATTTCTGAGCTGCTTTCATGAAGGTATTAATACTAATACCCTATGACATCAACAAGTTAGTTATGAACTATAGGCTTTTAAACACATCTTTTACAAGGCTAAAGATATTTTAAAAATCTACTCTTGGGTTCTTCACTTTGATTCAAAGTTTTTACTAAATTATGAATATAGGCATTTGGTTCATGTTGAACAGGGAATATAGAAAGCACTGCTAGGACTAATTTAAGAACTAAGAAAATTACTTGTTAGCACATTTATTTGAATTCCAGTAATTGTGAATAAATTACATATGTATATGCATACATGCGTACAGACACATATGCTACACATTCCTGAAGATATTTTGGCAACTTGAATGCTTTCATATATATGCTATTGTCATCATATGTATTTGTCAGTCAGATGTTTCCTTCTACATTTGTGATGATAGTGATAATGTCATTATGTGATTATTTGTTTTGTCATACTCTCTAACCCTTTGGCACAATTTCTAAAAAAAAAAAAAAAAAAAAAAAAAAAAGGCAGCATTTGACCAACACTGTTTTTCACCATGTTTGTTTTCTCTTAAACACAGTTTCACAGTTTGCTTCCAATGCATGATGCAATCTGTTTCACACTATTCACAGTTTTGACATCAAAGTTTTTTTCAGATAGGATGTTTATTTCAAACTTTTTTTGCAATATGAAGAGTGTAATGAGTTACTGTTTAGGGAATGTGATAAATTTTTCATAAGCAGCTATAAATAGTTGTTTGAAATTGGTAGCAAATTGCAGACATTTTAAGCAGTGAGTCAAATGTAGGATGATAATTTGTTAATGTATTTTAAGGATTGGGATTGTTTGGGGAAGAAGGCCGCTGTGTTGAATTTCAATTAAGAAGAAAGAACAATCCTATATTGCTTACTCAAATTATTTAAGAATTGTCTTAAAATTACATAGTTATGAAATACTTGGCTGAACTAGGTGCTCAGTGTGAACTAGGTGCTCAGTGTAGGTGGTACACGGCTGACAGATAAGAGAATTATTACTTCAGTCTGTGTCCTCATTTACCTCATTGTCATACACCTGTTAGCCGGGCAGCGAAAGCAGAAGCTGTTCATTTATTCTAACTGTGCCTATTATCAGACTTCTAGTAGTGATCCCAGAAGCACAAATGTCATCTTAAGAATCACATTGTCCCACAGTGTGAGGGGACAAAAAGAGGAGACAAAAAAACATTAGGGTAATGACCAGAGTGCCCGAGGTTTGTGACATTAGTATTGGAATAATTGGTGGAAGATGAGGTGAAAGAGGAGGTTGTAGGTACATTGCTTGACCACAGGAAATGTTTTTTTTTCATTCTTTTTATCAGCCGTCATTCAGAGATGCTCTCTGCTCAACCTGCCCCCTACTCAGTCTTGTGTCTGTTCTAACACTTTCCCAATTAAGATTCCGTGCTTAGGTAGTACGTGTTTCATCCTTATCTGAAGGAAGCAGACATTCTCTGTTATTGTCCATCTGTCTGTTGTTACCGAAGGTTGTGTTATCTTTAAACTTAGTTTCCCAGATCTTAGTATTACTTCATGCTGAATGCAAACATGTAAATTTTAACTGACTTTGTTTCTTAGATGAGTGTTTTATCTAGAAATAATTATGAATAATAATTTCTTTGTTGTATATCACAATATTATCTTTGTTATAATTAGTATGAATAGTATAAACCAAGCTGTTATATTAGAGGGAAATGTCAGAGAAGGTAAAAAATTAGATACGCTTACTTTAAAATGTCAGGACATTTTAAACACTTGGCCAATGATGAGCAGAAGAAGAACATTTTAAGCTCCAATTAAAAAAGTCATCTGGTGTCAGGAGCTTGCTTTCACTGTTTTTTTCTATCATCTATCTCCTTGCTATCTAGTATCTTCACCTTGGTATTTTTGTGCAATTCACTTTTTTGTGAACAGATTGTTTTCCTTTGTCATTTCTGGCCAGTTCTTTTCAGTGTCTCTAATTTATAATCCCTTTCATATGACATGCCAGCATGTTTCAGCAACAGTAGATCAGCCATCAGAAACAGGCATCTAGGACTACTCAGGCCAAAGATGCTGAGGAAGAGTGATTTATGAGAAAAGTGTGCGGTACACATCTGAGCGTGTAGTGCATGCACAAATATATTCAGTGCCCTTCAGCCAAAAAAAAATTGGGAGTATTTTTCAGTCATCATTCCAGAGCACTTGCAGTAGAACTGTTGACATAGTTTTGGTAATCTGATCTCTGGCTGCATTTTGAAAAGTGATAACTAAGTAATTATTAAGATAGTTTTATGTTGAAAAAGGCTTTTTGCTGACTTCTCTTTGTGAGGGTTTTTTGTAACCAAACCATAATGCATACTTTTTCTTTTGAAAGAAGTTACATAAAAACCTGTAGGACTAAAATATCCTTCATCTGTTCTTATATCTATTACTTATTACTATCCTAATAATCTTCCTAGCATATTTGGAAAAAATCTTTCTCCTATAAAAGCTAACCCCAGTATTTTACTTCATATTTTTTCGTTTAAATTGTGATGGTACTGTAATTCGATCCATTATGTATCTCTCAAATTCTTAATTTAATTTTTGATAAAAAATATTGCATTCTAATTAAGTAATTTTCTCACTGATTAAGACAGTATCAAGCTCAGCATGAGTTACTCACCAGAGATTAATATGAAATTTCAGGTTTCATCTGCAGAAGGTGTAATGATACCCTTTTTCTTTATAAGTTTCAGATAAAAAGGATTTTTTTTCCTCCATACGAAGTTAGTAGTGATATGGGTCTATATGCACTAGTACAAGTTTGTGGTGTAGGTAGACAGCTTTGTAAGATGGTTTCCATGTTTTATATTTATTATGTTTGTGATTATTAATTTCTAATTAATCTATATTTTCATGATTATATTTCAGCTTTTAATGCAACAACTGTCTTTCCTTGGCAGCATAATTTTTGTGTATTTTTTTATAAGTACTTAAAAAACTTAGATGTTACAGCTGATTTTACAAATACTCTGCTTATTGAAGTCTAATGACGACATCTGACTTTTGGTTCATATTAATACATCAGTTTAGTAATGATCCCTTAAATAGTTTTAAAACTTTGTTTTATAAAATAGCTTTATCCTGGCAGAGCAGTAATGTATACATACATCGATTGCATGTAGTTTAACAGTTATTATTACCTAATTTTCCCCTTGTGATTCCATTCTATTATATATGTTTTACAAAAAAGTAATAGACAAAAAATTAATACTTTAACAAAGTACCACCTATTCTTATTTTTTACCATAGAGTTTGTATAATATAGTGCTGGTGTATTTCAGCAGATTCAGCTCCTTCCTTCTCTCCAAAATTTATCCTAGTTAACAGTAATTCTTGAGATTTTACTCAGTGAAGCATGGCATTGAATGTATCTGATGCATCCACAGTGTGTTGGAAGCAGCACAATGGTGGCATCATGGTTGTTGCTTCTCTGTGTGACAATAATTGTTGAAAGGTGATCCTTTACAAGGTGGATATTTTAGGAAAAAGAGCAAGACCTATCACTGGAATCTAACATCCAGAATTCCATTTGTTCTAGTGCTATAAATGTTTTTAAAAATGCTTCCATCCATTTTTGGAAGAAGCCACTGTGAGTCTGTCATTGCTCAAGCAAGCAGAGAAAGTTGGCCCTTTCATCTTTTCTAGCTGCTTTGCTAAGTGTCTGACCTTTTTGGGATATTGAGACAGTTTCTCCAAAGATAGAGACATTGTAAAGAGAGAAGTGAGTTTCTTCTTCACAAGACAACTGTCTTGTGGCTCTGTGAACAAGTTAGTGTGTGCCTCTCTCTTCCTGGAAACTCCTGACAGTTGTACGTATCTATTCCAAAAAGGTCAATAAAATTCTGAAGCCCTTTCTCCATTTCTGGTCCTGTTACATCAACTCAGGTATATGAGTACTTCATAGATGGTGAGAGAGTACAAGTATTGCCTTCTCATTTGCACCTCCGTGGAGGATTACCCTTCGTGTCACTGTGCTAAATATGCTTGTCACTTCGGCAGAGTGAAAATCTGTATTTGTTAAGCACTGCAGAACCCAGTGTTCATCACTGAATTAACTCAAGCGAATGACTTTGCTTTAAGGGAATTCCTGCTGTGATATAAAACACAAATACTTGAATATGGTTAGATTCTAGTGATGGAGTAATTAATCTTCAAAAAGGGCACAACAGAAAAGGGACCTTGAAAGGCTGTTTTGAACTCAAAGTTCTGTTTTTGAGTTTTGCTTAGGCTTACTGCTACATTCATACAACCTGTAGAAGTAGATGGCTAATTTTATTTGGAGAAGATGCTTTTATTTTGCATTTACTTTCTCTTGAGTCTCTTAAAGCATCATTTATACTAGCAGATTTGTGTATGAGTAAGCCAACAGTGTTTTAGTATGAGTCAGCCAACATGAAATGCTAAAGTGAAGGTTTTAATAAGGGTTATTAATGTTCAGGAAGTATACTGAGTTGAAAGATATCAATTTACATGTAGAAATGAAAAATGTCCTTCTTTCTGTTTATCTTTTATTTGATTTTAATACTTAATGTTCTTAATTTCTTAAAGCCAAAGCCAACTGAAACAGTCACAACTGATGAGTCTGGGGTAAGATTAGTAAACTGACCCCAGTGGTTTTACCTCTACTTGAGTTTATTCTTTTTACCATGTCTATTTTCCACCTTTTTTTTTTTTTATGTATTTTTCATAACTGTCTTACTACAAAGGTGTTATGCAGTGGTTTGTATTCATTGTCAATGTACTATTGAAGTCTACTACAAACAATCCCAATATGATCCTTATTAACAAACCAGAAAACTTGGAAATGCATGTGATGTGTGAAGCATTTCTACAGGTCCTGTGTTTTTAGCATGTAATTTTTCCTTTCATATCATGCTTATCAAGGTGAAAAGGCCCTCAAGATGCATTTTCAAATCTTACCTCTTCCACGTTTGCATTTGATGTTGTTTTTCTGGAAGTGTTGCATGTTTGAGTTGCTATTTGGTTTGACTTCTCCATGATGCTCTTCAGAACTCTGAAGACAGTGCTAGAATCTCCATCACTTTTTTCCGTCTCTTCCGGGTGATGAGGTTGGTGAAGCTGCTTAGCAGAGGAGAAGGAATCAGAACCTTACTGTGGACATTTATTAAGTCATTTCAGGTTAGAAAAATTTATTTAAATTTGCTTTATAATTATGGCCATTTATACACTAAGTTTTATGAAGCAGTACCCTTTAGAGTGCAAAAGAAGTTTAAAGTTCATGCTGTCAGTAATGACATATTTAAATATATTTTCATGCTAATGTCAAAAGAAAATTCATTGGTTACTTCAGTGACTCCAAGGGTCATTATTTGTCATTTATTATTAGCTGTTACCTTGAGATTTCTACTGCACTTCATTAAAAAAAGGCCGGTATATCTAAAGTGGGTGGGATAGGTTAGGCACTTACTTTCACACATTGTATAAGATGACTAGAAGACGTTAATTTAATCTTTTTTTTTATATATATATAAGACTGATTTAATAAGTTTAACAAACAGTTATTTTATTCCATGTTCCTGCAAACTCTGATGAATGTGAAGTTAATGGAACTCTTATAAATGTATAGAAACAAGTATCTTTCTGTTGTCAGAATCTACAATGAAAATAAAATTAAATGCTGCTAAAGATGATTCTTCCCTCCCTAGATTTTTGGCAGAAATATTTTAAAATGTAATGAAGCTTGTGTTCATTGTATGAGGCAGAATATTAAGAGTGACAGATAATAACATTTTAAGCACTTGCATGGGAAGAAAAATCTTGGGAAAGCCTATGTTGTACAGAGAAAGTACTTTTGTAAATGGAAATGGAAAGTATGGTGAGAAATTATTAAAAGACAATGCACCTGTCCCATTTCTAGGCTTTGCCTTATGTTGCCCTTCTGATAGCCATGCTGTTCTTCATCTATGCTGTCATTGGAATGCAGGTAATTAGAGATTATTATTTTTCAGCATTAAACAAAAATACAATGTTTGCTAAGGTGCTCATTGCAAGAGCTTTCTTTTTAGCTATGATTAATGGTTAATAAATTCCTTTTTTTAGCAATTATTTTGGTAGTCAGAAAATCCAAAAAGATGCTAGAGAAGATGTTGTGACTTTATAGTATCTTGGTGAAGATTATTCATATGCATGAGTGCATGAAAGAATGCATGGCTTTTTTTAACTGTAGGCTTGTTTTGGGCATCAGACATTAAAATTCCAGGAGTTTTGTTTGTTGTTTGGTTGGTTTGGTTTGATTTTTGGTTGGTTGGTTGGTTGGTCAGTTAGTTGGGGTTTTTTTGTTGTTGTTTTGGTTTGGGGTTTTTTTGTTTGTTTGGTTGTTTTTGGTTGTTGTTTTGGTTTGTTCTAGTTTTTGTGTGTTCTTGTTTTTGTTTGGTTTTGGGTTTTGTGGGGGGGGGTGGTGTTTTGTTTTGTTTTGCTTTTTAAGTCTTTGCCATGGAAAATTATTAGAACTGGGCAGAGTCCAGATAAAGATTTTGTCACAGCTGAAACTGTGGTTCAAGAGTTCAGTATATGTACAAGGTATAGAAGCACAGAAATTATTTTGGTAACTTAAAATGTACAATGTGCTGTTGGGATGAAGGTGCCTTTCCTCACACCAGCAGCAGTGATGTGAGGGCAGAACAGGTTCTCCAGTCTTAATAACTGGAGATATCTAGATAGGACAAACCTGGCAGGAAACCTGACAGCAAACTGTTCCTGAAGTTCATTTTACTTGACCATTTCTAGTGAGAGGATGGGATATCTATTAGAGAGAGGACTGTACAGTATGCAGGAGAGCAGCAAATAAAGGCAGTGAGCATGAAGCTGTGGTTGGGAGTGCTGATTGAGTTTCATGGTAGTGTCTGTGCCCGTGCCCCATACGAGATCGACCATCTGAGGAGTATGTATGACTGTCAACACTTTGGCAGAAGCTCCTGCCAGGAATCCTGAATTTGGGTATTGTTCCATAAACACTTTACAGATTTTTTTTTTCTTTTGTTCTCAGTTGTAAGATTCTTCAGATCAGCACTGATGTCCTAATTAAATGGAATGAGAAGAAATATGCTGTGGAGAGTAGATATGCTTCTTGGTTCTTTCCCTTCATTGTTTATCTAAGAGCAACTTACAGTCCAGCAGCATGTATACAGAGCACAATGGTGTTAATCTCTCTAAAATAAGTAGCAGCTTTCACTGTATTGCAAGAGGATAGAAATATATTGGGTAAAAATAATGGTATTGTGGCCAAGGACTTTCAATTTCATTTCAAAGAATTGAACTTATTTCCACCTCTGGCTGAGATAGGATGTATTAATTTTTTCATACATACTGAAGCAAGTTTAGACTGCAAGGCCTACAGCTTTTGACAGTACAAGTCACTAGGATGAAAGTGAAAATCCTGTTTTATTGTAGGTATTTGGAAAAGTGGCCATGAGGGACAACAATCAAATAAACAGAAACAACAATTTTCAGACTTTCCCCCAAGCTGTGCTTCTGCTCTTCAGGTGTGTAAATCTTAACTCTAACTTAATGCATCCCATTTCACTGACCTGTGAAAACTGTCTGTAGCTCTTGTACCACAGATTTGTTCAAAATATGTTTGCAAGTGAGAAGCAATTTAGTATAACAAGCATATAATCTCTGTGGTTGTATGCTGAGTGTCCACTGGCATAGCAGGGTTCTATTCAAGTGATATAGACCTAAACTCATGACAGCTATTGTGAAACATCTCATTTGTAGAATAATTATCTTCAGGTAGAACCCAAACTCAGTCAGTCCTGATATTGCTGTGTAAGTGTTGGTGATGGTCAAAAAGACTATGCCCTTACTTTAACATTAGGAGCATGTCTGGCATGACAGTTTGAAAAAAAAATGAAAGGTTGTTACAAAGATAAAGAAATAAACTATTTACATTTGCTGAAGAGGTGACAAGAAATATAGGGTGTAACTTGTAGAAAGAAACCAGATAAGCAATAAGCAAACTTTTTGATCACAAAGGTAGATAAAACTTGGTGTAGGAGGATTTTGGAATCTCCATTACCAGAGAGATGAAGAAGAGGGTAAATATATGCTAGGAGTTCTTCGAAGTGTCCTGAAGCAAGGAGAGGAAATGACATAAAAAGGGTTGCCTCTAAAGATGGCAGCCTCTCTTGCCTGTAACTCCACTTGGCTCCTATGCATTGTTACTGATCTGGTTGGCAAAACGGGCAGGTCATTCCTTACCTGAGACCAAGGGCATCAGCCAGTGAGATCTAAGTCATTTTATGCATGTAAAGACTTTTGCCTTTGAAATTAGGTTTTGAACACAGCCAAATCCATCATAAATACATAGTTGCCTTTTAATTATTTGAAATAATGCATCAACGGCTGCATCCATATGCAGGCATTACTCAACTATGCAAAAAAATGCTATAGTGGAAGTTGGAGACGCATTTCTTCAACCATACTGAGGAAAAGGCAATTAATCTTTTACAAAAAGATACTTTCAACTTTAAGGACATATTTTTCATACATAATACCACTTTTATATGTAGCTGCTCCACTGTAATAAGCATTTAACTTCTAAATCAAAGTTGAGTTCAACTTTTTACATGACAGCCTTTGTGGGGCCATTAGTCTACGTTATAAAATGTATCTGCAATGTCAGATCTATGCTTGTAATTTATGAAACATGCTCTGCATTTTTTTTACTGCTCTGAAAAGTTCACAATCTTTCTTCACATTTGTGCATGTACCGTTCCAAGCATTTTGTCAGATCTTAACAAATACATACATATTTAATCCATTTTGCTTGAGTAATGTGGAATTTATCTTTGTGGCCTTATAAAGGTGTGCAACTGGAGAAGCCTGGCAGGAAATCATGTTGGCATGTTTGCCTGGAAAACGCTGTGATCCAGAATCCGATTATAATCCAGGGGAAGAATACACATGTGGAAGCAATTTTGCCATAATTTATTTTATCAGTTTTTACATGCTTTGTGCATTTTTGGTGAGTCTAAAATGTGTTTATTAACTGAAATAAGCTTTGGCATTTAGACTTTCTTACAAACTAAGAGAGTATCCCACATCTGAAATATTTTTGCAAGGATATATTTTTCTATACATGGTCCTAAATCCTGTATCTTATACTGGCTTTTATGATGAGCGTGGTAAGACGCCCGAAGATATTGTCCAGAGAGGTGGTTGATTCCATCCCTGGAATATTCCAGATCAGGTTGAACAGGACTCTGAGCAACCTGATCTAGTTGAACGTGTCCCAGATCACAGCCAGGGGGGTTGACTAGGTGACCTTTAAAGGTCCCTTTCAACCCAAACCATTCTAAATTCTCATCCACAGGATGTTCTTGCTGCATGTATGCAGGAGTGATTGCTTGCACATTTCAAAGCTAAATTATCAGTCTTTTAATCAACTATTACTTCATGCAGATCTCAAAATATTATTAAATATTAATAATAATTTTTTAAAATTAATTATTTTGACTTACTATTAAAGTATTTAAACTTACCAGAATTTAGATTTGTTGTCTCTACAATTGTGTTCAAACTGTGGCACATGAGATGTGAACAATTACCTTTCTTCCTAACCATGTCATAATGGATTATTTGATCTAAAATAATCTTTGAAAAATTTTTTTTCTTATTGCAGCTGTCTGATCTAAGATGGTTGATTTGCATTTATTTTTTTACTTTTATTTATTTATTTATTTATTTTATTTAATTTACTATTTGCAGTACTGTTCTCCTTGCAAAAGGAGAGTGGTCAAACAAAATTCTGTGAACTAATGTAAACATACACATTGTGTTCTGTGCTAACAAAACATATGCAGAAGTCTTGAATCTTATTAATATAAAACCTATTTCCTGAGATCTACGTGCTGTCAAATACATGCATTGGATCAATATTTGAGGTAGTGGGATCAGGCACATCAAGGAAGAGAAACAAAAACCTGTTACAGCCTATGTCAAAGGTTAAGTGCTCTACAATAGAATCACACTCTTGTCACGTTACTTGATAGAATATTCCAGTCATTTAAATGGTTAGCAAATATTTTCTGTGATATTTGACTATATTTGTCAAAACTAATGAGATCAGTTTATTTGTTTGAATTTTTAACCTGCCACCTTATTTATTTATTTATTTATTTAAATTTTAAAATAATTAAGACAGATTGTTCTTAATTACTTTTTTAGATTATAAACTTATTTGTTGCTGTTATTATGGATAACTTTGATTATTTGACACGTGACTGGTCTATTCTGGGTCCCCATCATTTGGATGAGTTCAAAAGGATATGGTCAGAATATGACCCTGAAGCAAAGTAAGTCAGATCATTTCTCTCATAAGATTTATGTGGTAAAAACAATAAAAGCAGAGCATAGTATTTTGTGTGGGAATGGGTGTATGTTTGGTAACTGATGTCTGTGTTGGTTGTAGGGGAAGGATAAAGCATCTTGATGTGGTTACATTACTGAGACGCATTCAGCCACCACTTGGTTTTGGTAAACTATGCCCTCACCGAGTTGCCTGCAAGGTAAGTTTTACCATATTTTCTTTCTAGGATTCTCTCTCAATTCATTCACTTCTGTCCCATATGTGTTACAGTAATTCTCTTTATTCACAAGGTCTCCCTCACTCTTAATTTTCCTGTTTTTTGCAGGCTTAACTTAAACCAGCAAAATTAGTGTAATTTCTTTCCATGTAGTCATTTGAGCAGTTACCACCAATGTAAAATTCATCATGAAGCATCAAAATGAAAGGGGTCTGTCTATGAATATATCATTAGTCTATTATTGTTACTTCTATGAACTACCTTACCTCGTTTCTGGTGACCTAATGTCACACATAAAAATTCTTCAACCCAGTGACTTCTCTGATTTCTCTTCAGTCCCAGAAGAGGATGGTAGTTTACTTTAATTAACACTTATGTTTTGATACTGTGCTTTTACAGTCACATTTATGAGGTTTGTTGCACATGAAACACAAAAATGAGATTTAGTATGGGGACTGCAAGATGAGAATTCTCAAGTGAACAACAATGTTAATACAGTGAGAGGAGACTGAAAATTCAAGGGAATATCAACTGGTGTAGAATTTGTGAGGCATAATGCTTAATTTAAATGAGGGCTAGTTGCATTTTAATATAAAAGTCAAAAAGCAACACAAAGGAGGTGAATAATTAAATATTTGTGGACTTCAGAACTATGGATATTATGAGTTTAGCATTTCAATAGGAATAAGATCAAGCCTTTTAATCTAAGTATTGTTAAAACAGCACCATCTTCACCAGATTTCTTTTATATCTGTTTTATAAAGAAATTGATACACAAAACACTGGGTTCAAATGGAATTCCACAAAACATAATTAAAGCAAATATTCTAGGTCCCTTCCAAACTCTAACATTCTATGATTCTATATATTAAGATAAATTATCCAGTTGAGTTGGATCACCTTTCAACTAGAATAGAAGAAAGTCCAAGTCAAACATTGGGAAATGCTTTTGAGAGATTAAATAGTGTTCTGATGGACAGGGTCATAGCAATATTGCTCTGCAAGATGAACGCTCTAGTGCAGGGGTGGATTAACCCAGAGAGGGAAGCCACTTTTGCACTAATTCAGTGTAGACAGCATAAGAGATGCACAGGCTTGCTGAAGAGTTACCTGAGAAATTAATCAGCTTATACAAGACATATGTGGTGCTGTGGTTTTTCATGGAGCATGAGGAGGAACCTATGGGAACCCTGGAACATGACTGCAAATTAAATTAATGCTTTTAAATAATTGCATCTGTCCTTAATATCTGCATAGTGTGACTTACAGTCAAAGTCAAGGACTTTGGTGTTTACATATTAACTCAATAAGCACTAATGGACAATTGTAGCTTTTGTGAATACATGCAAGTGTTTAATATCAGAAAGAAGAGATACTGGGTGGTTATTATATGTGTCTGGGATGGCAGACTCAACTGTTTTTGAAGACAAATATTATGCTTCTCAGTGGATATTATTCTTTGGTTACATCAGCTTTTCAGAAATGAACATTATAGGAGGTTTTTTTCAAACAAAGACACATCAAAGTTTGTTTTCCTTTTCTCATTTACAGAGGTTAGTGGCCATGAATATGCCACTAAACAGTGATGGAACCGTCATGTTCAATGCTACTTTATTTGCTTTGGTTAGGACTGCTCTAAAGATAAAAACAGAAGGTAAGGTTCTTAGCTATAAAGTCTTTACTGCACTTGTCAGAAGATTCAATATGGAAAAGTTACAATTTATTCATTTTGTTGGATGTGCCTTAGTCTCACTGCATTTTGTTTGTTTTTGGATCATGGCTTGTATTCAGAAAATGAAAGGGACGTTGAGTCCAGAGCCCAAGAAATAGCAGAAATGATTATGTTTTTTATCTGGTCAGTGTAGCAGCGGCATAACACCTATATGTGTTAACCTATATCTATTGGGTGCTCTCCTTCTACCATACCCATGAATTTGCCTCCACTCACCCCCTTTACTTCGGGTTCTGTTATTTGTATGAGAGAGGCAAGGCACAGGGGCCCCCTGATCCTGGGTGTTACCTGTCTGCTGAGTGGAGCACAGAGAATGACTCCAGTGGTCAATCTCAATTTCACTCTCCCTGATACTCCTGAGTCCTTTCACTTCAGTTTGAAGCCTCAAAACCTCATCTTCAAGCTGGGCTGCTCGGCTGAGTAGATCATCTACCTGTTCACACCACACACAACCATGGGAGTTGCCCTCTGAGGCCAGCAACAGGCTATGGCACTCTATGCAGCCTGTCATCTGCACCCCCACATTCTTTTGAGCAACATCTGTCTGAATTCCCACATCGACTTTGAATGAAGACAGAATCATGTTCTTCTTATGTCAAGTGGACACCATACTGACCAGTCAGTAGCAAGTTTAACTGGAAGGGCTTTTTGTGTTTTTTTGTTTGGGTTTTTTTGGGTTTTTTTTGGAACCCCCTTCCTCACGCTCCAACAATGCAGGCTGGGCAGAGGCTGCTTTCTCTCTGCATGCGGAGCAGAGGGCACTTCCGGCTCAACTGCTTGTAAATCTCCATGGCCGGCCACGGTTATACCCCCTAAAACAATTAACCCTCTCAGTTGTACCTGCCGAGACCTTCTGGACAGATGCCGCTGCTGTAGGCTAGCCCCTAGTTCCCCTGGGGAAGATAAACAGAAAAAGAGAAAAAAACCCGCAAATCTCCAATAGCAAGGTTTGTCTTTCTGTGTTCAGCTTTCTCTCTGCACGCGGTTAGATGGAAAACTGTGCAGTAGTCGTTTTCCTGAACTCTCAAGCCTTTACAACTAGGTAATTACTATGATTAAGCAAATGAAGGCTCAGCTTTAGATCAAGGAAGAATTGGCTTTCAAAGAGTAATTCATCACTCTGCACAATTTAGGTGGAAGTTATTAAGCAGTGACAGAGAAGAGCCAAGATCTTAAATTACCATTGACCTCTGCAGTAATCCAGAGGCATACTTGAAAGCCCCAAGAGCTGTTTTACAGCCTGTCTTCTCATAAGTTATTGTATTATTGTTATCTGCTACTTCTTCTAGCTTAGGCTTGCTGTAAAGCATCCTTATTACTGTCTTTATTTGTATATGGCTAATTAATATCCAAAGGGTCATTCACTGCAGCTGGTTGAAACATAATTGTCTTCTTCCATTTTTCTATTTCATTGTCACAGGTAATCTAGAGCAAGCAAATGAAGAACTTAGAGCAGTTATAAAGAAAATATGGAAGAAAACGAGCATGAAATTACTTGATCAAGTTGTCCCTCCAGCTGGCGGTCAGTCTGATACACTTTACAATATGCTATTCTCTCTGCTTTTTAGTCTTTCTAGATTGTTAGGAACCAAAGAAAAAAAAATTACTAAGTTTTGCAATTATGATGTCATTAAAGGACAACAAACAATAATATCCAAAAAGTATTGAGAAAATTTGATCCTGTTATGCTAGGTTATACATATAGGAATGATAAGTACAACTTTCGTGGATCAAAAAGAGAGAGGAATATGCTTGTTTTCTTGCTTGAATAAAGCCAGTTTATTAGACTTAAATCCAATCTTGATTTCAAGTCATTCAGCAAAATAAACTGAGTTTGATTTCAGTGCATTGAGCAAAATAACATTTTGTACTAATTAAGCTTGACGATTATAACTTATATCCTTGTATATGCTGAATACTTCTGGGAGAAAACTAAAAAAAGTTTACTTGCCAGCTTAATGATATTTCTTTTGCTAAATTATTAAAGGAAGAGGCTAAATTATCACTACACTAGTAGTTACACTAGTTTAAACCAGAGCAGTTCCATAGTCAATGGATAATGGAAATGGTTCAGATTTATGCCAGTATGACTGAGATATGAATATGGCGCATGTAGAGAGATACATAAATTCTAATGACAGCAATGCAATTACAAGAACTACAAGGCACGTATATAGCTTGTACCTACGTGCTGTAAAATGATGTGTCAGATATTTGTTTTATCTCTCTTTTTAAATATATATATTCTTATATATATATTTAGCCTTTTCCAGTATATAAATTTTTATGAATATGCTCTAGCGTAAGTTTAGGTGACTGTTTTTTACTTGCTTTTTCAAGTTTTAAAAGTGCAGGATCTGTTGCACTGTCACCCACACCCAGAATGTATTTATCTAAACATCCAATGCCTAGATCATAGAATCATTCAGGTTGGAAAAGACCCTTGGGATCATCAAATCCAAGATGCATTGTAATCATCTGGTATTTCTTGTAGTTTACTGTATTTCTGTAGTGTTACAGCAGCTTTCATGACTGCTCAGACTCAGGTTTGGAAGCGGACTCAAGATCGCAGGCCCACTGGTGGTGGTGGAGGTTGATTCCTTTCTGAAGGTGACGCTCTGAGTCCCCCAGCATGCTGGCTGCACTGCTCTGCAGCATGACCCAGGAGCAACATTAGCTTTGTCGCTGGAGGGAGCCACTTGCTACCGGTGTGATGACTGCCAGGGAATTGTGGGGATGAAGACAAAAATCTAGCAAATTTGATTATCCAAAGGGGAACTGATACTGCACATTTAAAACAACTTTTTGTGTTCAACTTTGTTGTTTTTAGCCTTAAACCTAAGTGCTTGCATGGCATAGATGAATTGCTTTGTTATTGTTGTAACTTTGTGCTTGAGCTTTTTCTGCAGCCTCTGTTCCCTTCAACTATGAGTCTTTCCGAATATTCTGAAGCAATTCTGTTTTAGGGTGGTGGCATGGAATTGGTGTTGCCTCTTGCCAACTTTATTCCCCTACATTTTTTAATTGAAATAGAGACACATGCTTCAGAATAGCGAGCTGTGCCTGCCTAAATCAATCTGACAAAGAATCTGTAACAATTACATTTCTAGAACTAATCTTACATGGTACCTCACCGTTAACTTCAGTTTCATTTCATTGCTGAATATAAGCTGAATATTTATTTTTAGCTATACTAAAATTCATTGCTAATATTTATTCTGCAAATGTAGCTCTTCGGTGTAGCTAGAAGGCTTGAAACATGGATCACTGCTTGATTGATAGGGAACTATGTTGATAGGCTTCCACAACCTAATATAAATAAGAACATGTTAGGAAGTCCTTAAGACTGACAAATTTTTATTTCATCTTAGTTTGTTTCTTTGTGGATCTTGTTGTGATTTACCTGAAAATTAAAAATATTATAACCCACCTAGAAAAAAGAGGAGTGTAGCTATTTTACTTTCACATGCCATAGGAGTGTGAAATAGCCTAGTACACAGTAGAAATTAGTTCCTATTAATCCTTCATATTCAACAGAAAATTGTATATGACAATAACACCAGTGACAGCTGATAACAACAATCTGCGAGGAAACAGAAAATTCTCTTCAATGTAAACCATCAAAGCATCCAAGTTCAATGCTAAAATCACTTGTGCTTAAAAGCATTGAGTGGTCTAATTTATAATGTTTTTCTCCAGTATTACTTTTTCTGGTTCTACTGAATGCAAGCTCCTTTGTGTGCTTGTGACTGTGCCTCCAGAATGCAAACAAAATAATTATTTTCAGTGCAGAATGAAAATAATAAGTATAGCTTTTTTTCTTGAGTTATAAATAAATTAATTAAAAATAACCCATTAGTTAATTATTGGTACTGGTTAAATAATTCAGTACTGTAACTTAATTAAACTGTTAATAGTTAGCTGTTGCTAACTATATTTACAGTAAAGGGAAATGAAACTGCCTTATGAAAACACAGAATTTCAGTCAAATGCCTGAAGGTATGAATGATTTCATATTCTTAAGAGACTAAAAAGAGAAAAACATGCAACTCACTACAGATTCACTTGTATTTTCTAAACTCCTCAGTCTTCACCTGCAATTCCACTTAATCCTGTTTAATAGTTTTTGCCCTCTGCCGGAAACTTCCTATAGAATGATTCCTTTCACTGTCACTAATTGTATTTATGGATTTGTCTATAAATAGACAATTTTTGTTTTCTGTGGTCAGTTATGCTTAGCATTTGCCTCCCTATACCTGTCCATACCTGGCTATATGTGTGTTACTTAAAAAAAGTCAAGGATGGCTCCCCAGGCTTTAATTCTTGCGTGTACCTGTCTGCAGTACAACTGACTGTGCCTGTGAAGTACACACGCATCTTGTTTGTACATATGGACTTTGGCATGCACAATTCGGCAAACTGGTAATGCATTCGTCTGATATGCTTATGAACAAATGGTGCATGTCCAGAGTGATCAATAAGGGCCTTTCATTTCTGCATACTGAGATATGCAGAGATTTAAAGGTATAGTTGTCTCAGGTACAGTCAGTAGTCATGCAGTGTCATAGCCTGACTTGAGATGTGCTCTAAGTGCAACCCACAGCATTATACGTTATATAAAGTCTGTCACTTCTATGTGCTTATTCTTTCTGGAAGCCATTTGCTATATCACTTGTTAAAAATTTCAAATAGTTGAAATGAAATAGCATAAAGGAATGGGAAAGGTTTATCTGGGGTGTTCAACCAAACTGCTACATTGCAGATCAATGGATTCAGCTAAACTAAGGAAGGCAAGTTTAGATTAGATGCTTTATAAGGGATCTTTTCCTAATACAAAACACCATCAGTTTCCTGAGGAGCAGGCAAGGGAGATTACAAATGAACATCAAAGAAAACGTTTAGAAAAAGTTTAAAATTAGTTCTGTGGAGTCACTGAAAAAGCTTTTTACTCCTGAGAATGAATCTATAGCTTTTCTTCGGAGCCATGGAGTTCCTGCTCTTCCTCAGCAGCACCTCAGAGGACTTGGACTTTTGAAGAGTGGTCAGCATTTGGCAGAGCAGGCTCTTTAATGTACTATTTCCTGCAACAAACTGGTCTCCCACCCAAGATATTTTAAAGCAATTATTGTAATTATTTTTGCTTTGATACATTTAAAGACATATAAAATGCTGTGAGAATACATCCGTGGTATATTTTTACTGGAATTAAAGCTGTGGTACTTTCTCACATGCATGCAGCCCACTTCAGACATTATAACGAGAGGAACTTATTTTGAGTGTTAGAGGACTCATTTTGAGACAAATTTGGTTACAGAGGTAAAAATGAGCTTAAACATTTTTATACGTGGATTGGATTTCTCCATCCTTTTTATTGAAAAAAAATTATTTAAAAGTAAGTCACAAGAAGAAACAAAAGTTAAATTTAAATTAGCAAGAGCTGTCATATTACCGGTAATAATACTATTAGAAATACTATTATTAGTGAGATACATTGGGACATATTATTATGAATAAAATAAAGACACAAGAAGACTAATTTTATTAATTGTTAATGTATGATGCTACAGTATATGACAGTTGATTGGCAAATTTGCTTGACAGAGAAAATGCTTGCTAAATACATGTTTACAAAAAAAACCACACAGCAAACAAACACAAACCAAAACCTAAAACCAAACTCAAGTCTATCCTAAAAGTCCATTAGAGAGTTAAAATATGGAGAAAACAAATGTCATGAAACTGAAGAAAAATCCATACCTTCTGACAAAGAGGTTTTAAAATGCATTTGGGCATATTAGTTAAAATTTCTGTGTTTAATTAGGTCAACACTATACAGAGTACCCAAATCCTGAGAAGCAACTGTCTGACCCAGCAAGAGTACTTACTACCCATCAGGATGTGGGCCCTAACCATGGAGAGAACTTTGATACATAAACTACATCAGCCTTCCTTTATGTATGGCAATAGTCAGCTTACAACCATGTTGCAAATAGCTAACTCAAGATAGTGAAAAAAAGTCAAGGTATTAGGCAACAGAAGGAAAGTAAATAGCTAACTTCATAATGGGTAACTCCAGGTGGGGGGGCGGGGGCAGGGGCCGGGGGGGGGAAGACCCGGCAAACAAAGCAAGAGTTTTG
>JANHGL010023909.1:24956-41401 GCA_024611195.1 Ceyx melanurus | reverse complement strand
AGAGGAGACTGAGGGGGGACCTCATTAATGTCTATAAATATGTTAAGGGTGAGTGTAGGGAGGATGGAGCCAGACTCAGGCAGGGGGGTTGGACTAGATGATCTTCTAGGTCCCTTCCAACCTCTAATATCTGTGAATCTGTGATTCTGTAAACTCTGATGGATGCGACAGCCCTCACATCTGCATTAAAAAATGCACAAAAATAATAAATCAGATTATAATCACACCAGGTGCTGTGTTTTTTAGTCATGTAATGTTAGTAAAGGGATAAAAAAAATCTTTGATTTAATCTGAACCCGAGAGATAAAAAAAAAAAGAGGAGTTGGGAAGAACAAGATTGTGTGTTTTTGCTTTGAACCATTACAGCCAGAGTAACACCAGGAAAAAAAAACCCTCCTTTTTGAAGTAAGGTGTATACAAAAGCACTGAGTATGATGCCTGTTTTCTAGTATGCAGGTCTGTCCTTGGTAATTTCGGCATTATGTCTTTTCCTAAAGCTTGCTTAGGGTAGCAGGCTTGAGAGGAATATGAACAGATATATGCTGACATCTATGTAGCTATGTGGTTTTCTGTCCTAGTGTAAACCTTTAAATCAAATTCTGCATACCACAGTGCAGTGCAGATGAGCTGTAATTATTTTACTGCTTTCTTTTCCATCTGAGCTCTGCCACAACTGCTGTTGCTATAGCAAAGATCTCATGATGTTTTCTTTATGGACACAGGCTGCAAACATGTTTTTAACATTTTATATACATCTCATTGAAATGCATTTTATTGTAGTTCTTGCAGATTAGTTATATTTTATTATAAGATTAATTTTTTTTCCATAGGGTTCCATAAACATCAGTGGTCTTTTAGTCACCATCTACACTGTGATGATAAAGACATGATCCCCTTGACAGGGTTGTGCTGGAATAGAAGCCTTTTATTAATGAAAGATGTAGGATAGGATGCATCCTCTGTGGATGTAAGAACACAAAGCCTTGTTAACTGTCCTTTAAAATAAATGTACATGCCTGTAATTAAAGAACAAAAAATAATTTTGTTTCCTAATGTACTATGATATTGTCATTGATTTAGGCAGGACTAAGGACACTTCATGATATTGGCCCTGAAATACGCCGAGCTATATCCTGTGACTTGCAAGATGATGAACCAGAGGAAAACAATCCAGAGGAGGAGGAAGATGTTTATAAAGTAATGTCAGAACGCAGCTATGTGAATTGTTTTATCATATGGGATTACAGAATGAGCTTATTCCTGAATAAGGAATAATAAAAAATTAAATCCCCTCAAATCAGCACAATATAAGTATTTTATAAATATAATTTATATATATATGTATTGAAATTGTAATAATCAGGACACTTGCATCTCATCATAAATGTAGCAAGAGGTTTCTGCAGAGTGATTCTCCTACCCCTAATTCTTTCTCATTAGTTCTTATTTTTTTCTTAAGCAAAACCTAAGAAAAGGTATGCACCATGCCATCTTAAATTTTGATAGTGGCAAAGTTTAGACTGGAACTGTGTTAACTTCTGCAGTGATAGATAGGAAGAAGAGAATTAAATTCTGTGCAGCCAAACTATAACAGACACAGAGCTTCATGTTTTAAAATGAGTGCCTGAAATTACACAGAGACCAACTAAATATAAATGCCATTTCAAATTTCCTGTGAGGGATATCAATAAGAACCAATCTGAAAACAAGTTTTGTTTTCCTCATTTACACTTTAGATATTCAGTCTAAGGGTGAACATGTAAAGTTGTGTTCAGGAGCAATCTGCAAACCATTTGTCAGCAGCAAGAAAAAAATTTTCACAAGGATTTCAGAAGAAGCAGATGTAAAAACATTCTGCTGTAATGATCTCAAAAAACCCCATAGCTTGCTATTGCCCTTTGCAAAAAAGGAGGATGTGGCACTGGAGACAGTGCTATAGCTGCCATCATAGATGCATTTCTCTGCCAACCACCATTGCCTCCTGTCTTCCCTAGACTGAGCTTCAAGACAAACTGCTGTCATCCAAGACCCACACCTGGCTAGACAGGGAGGCTACATAATCTGGGTCAGATGTAAAAGAAAGCTGCATGTCATAGTCATAATTTAGCACTTCATTCTCTCTTTCACCATCCATTACACTCTTAGGGCTGGTAAAGAGTTACTACTCTTTCTTGTACCTCAAGAAGAAAGAATCAAAGCACTGAAGCTTGATGGTACCTACTTGAGATATGATTGCAAGCTGTTGCATGGCACTCCATCCTGTATGAGTGGCACCTGTTGAAAACCAATGCACTAGGAGAATAGGAGAGAACTCCACCAATGTGTTCTCAAAAATTAAGTAGATACATCCCTTTCTAAGGAAGTTGGTGCATGTTCATGTATGGGAATCTAGGTTTCTCCTGTGTAATAAACTGTGGAGAAAGCTCTATATCACATTTAGTTGTACAGAAAAAGAATGATCACAGCATAATGTTGATTTGACTATGAAATACAAATATTGTCATTATCACAATCATATGTTTATCTCTTCAGGAGATCCCATCCAAAGCATCATAAAATTAGAAAGAAAAATCACAAATTGATTTGCTACTTTTGTTTGCATGTAGGAGAGAAAAGTTACTGCATCAAAAGTATGTTCTGCAAGGTATTTGATGTAATTTTTTCTTTTTCTTCCCCTAAAAACAGAGGAATGGTGCCCTCTTTGGCAACCATATAAACCATATTAGCAGTGACAGACGAGATTCATTTCAACAGATCAACACCACTCACCGTCCCTTACATGTTCAGCGGCCTTCAATTCCATCTGGAAGTGATACTGAGAAAAATATATATCCTCAGGCAGGAAATTCTGTATACCACAATCATCATAATCACAACTCAGTAGGAAAGCAAGTTCCAAACTCAACAAATGCCAATCTCAATAATGCCAACATGTCCAAAGTTCATGGGAAACACACAAATTTTGGAAATCGTGAGCACCGATCTGAAAATGGTTACCATTCGTACTCCAGAACTGATCATGAAAAGCGTAGGAGGCCAAGCAGCAGGAGGTAAACTTATAAATATGCATTTGCTTTAAAAGAAACAACCCAAAAGCAAACTCTAAGAAAATCTATGCTACATGAAGCATACCTAAATATACATTAGTATATTTAAATATTAGTATACTAATATACATTAGTATATTTAGCTTAATTTCCGTTGCCTACTGACGTATTAAAAGTTTAAAATGTATGGGAAATATATATAACTTCAATAAGGTTTGAAAGTAGCAGTTTTCTTTAAAGTAAAACAACTACTTAAAGCACAGGCAGTAGTCTGTAGTCACCAATTAATTTCTCTACGCTTCCTAATTTTAAAATACCTTTCTCCTTATTTTCATGGCTTACCTGGATAGAACCCGTTACTATGAAACATACATTAGGTGAGTTGATACTGTTTGACATAATTGAAGAAGTCAAAGTAGTTTATTTACTTTTTTTACTTTTTTCCTTTTCTCCTTATACTTTTTTTTTTTTTAAAGCAGTACAACTTAAAAAAAAATGACTGTATGATAGCTGTATGAATAACTTAAGTGACAATTTCTATGTCAAATTTTCCACTTCCTGTTCTAAACAGATAAACTGGTAAAGTTTAAAATTATTCAAGCTCTTTTAAAAGTCTGGACAGGCTTATGCAGTTTTCAGTAGACAAAAGATCACACCTAATGGTAGCCCTTGTTTGAAGTAGACTTGCAAAGACTGGAAGAAACACTGGCTTTAGCTTTGATAAATATTAATGTGTTCCATTTACAGGGGACCCTAAATATTTCCCAGTCTTTTGTCTGAGTATTTTCTAAGACACCTTTTAAAAATAGGTTATATTTTGTTATTTAAAGTGCATTGTTAAATGACAAAGCTGTTTCCAGTTTTTCTTGAAGTACCTCCCTAAGTGCTACTTAAGATTTTAGCCATTTGGCAAGCTGTGTTTCTTCTAAGTTACTCTCAAATTATATTTTGTAAAAATGTCTTAAATTTATTTGACTTCACTGAGTATCTCCAAATTAGTTATTTTAATGGAGTTGAAAATAAACGGAAGTAATATTTTTGAAACAGATTAAATAGTCATGTTCTAAACTGTAGTTATATGTAATTTACTGTACCACCACATTCTGATAACAGGAGAATTGTTAATGCTTACATTTTTTTTCCATAAAAGCACATTAGAAGAACTGTACATAACATTTAGATAATTTATATAAATATTATATAGAAAAACAAGTATTTCTTTGCTACTTACAGATCTGATTCTGGTGATGGGCATTGTCCTACTATTTGTCGTGAAGAACATGAAGATCAAGATTATTGCAATGATGATCATTATTTAGCAGAGCAGGAATATTTTAGTGGAGAAGAATATTACGAGGAAGACACTATGCTGTCAGGAAGCAGGTGAGGTTATCTGTTAAATGGGGAGAAATACTTCAATAAGCTAATTATGTATCTGTAAAGGCTCCACTAAGCACATTTACACTGAAAACTAATGAAGTTAATGCTCTGCAACTGCTGGCAAAGGAAATGGTGAATAGGAGTAGCATATGTACCTCAGATAGAGCAACTTTTAGAAATAGTATTTTTTTTTATTTTAATTTAACTTGAAATGAAAAGTGATGCTGGTAAATTATGGACTGAGATCATAGGGTAGTACTTGCTGGACCAATAAAGTATTGGATGACTTCCTTTTGATAATTCTCATTATGACTCTTTATTAATAATCCTTCTCTTGGCACCATTTTTTTTCTTCTTAGTACAAACATTTAACATTGACATTGTTGCCCTGGCCTTTAAAAGTTTGGAATATATGTTTTGTAAGGCATATTCAGAAGATTTCCACCCCCCAAAAAATTTTTTAATACCTTGTAATTTTTTTTCATTTCATAATGTTAAGCTTCTCATTATGTAATAGAAAGGCACATGCATTTGTAAGGCTTTGAGTAGTTTGTGTCGTCTTCCTCACATTAGCTGTGTTTCCCTTCAGCTGAATAAATTCATTAATTTCTCAAAAATGTCCTTTACTTCTGTCAATAAATTCTGAAGTCCACCTCAGAAGCGGAGGAATTTATTGTTATTTTATCTTAGATTTATCTGTGCATATGCACAAATGCCAGTCTTAATTCTCCTTCTCCTCTCCTGTCTCTCACTGTTACTCTAATATACATCTTATTGGTTTGCATGCAAGCTAAGATTTGCAAGAAAGGTAAATTTTACAGAGTTCTTGGGTTGATAATTTTTTATATGATCATTACCATCAAGTAACACCCTTCTAAGATCTGATTTTTGACAACAGAATTTCCAGAATATAAAAGGCTTAATTCCATTCTCATTCTGTGCTCCATACATCATCCAGGGTTCACCAAGAGAGCATGGCAGTAGAATAGTTGTTTTGGTTTTAATCGATGTACAACTGAAGTCCTACATTTTAGCCTTCGTTGGTAAAAATAACGTTATTGAAAATATAATTTGATGGAATTTTAACCAGAGAATTTACTATGTACTAGTACAAAAGTGGATGCTCTCTGCCTCGAAATCAGTTAGCATACAGACACTGGGTATTTCAATTGAGTTGTGTAATTATATAATGTCATGTTTGATTATCTTGCTGGGAAAGAATAGATTTGAAAATCTTATAGAAGAAATCTAATAGATGAATTTCCAGTAACTGTCTGAAATATTTTCTTTATTGTATTTTAAATGCAGGCATATATATGATTATCACTGTAGATATCACTGCCATGACTCAGATTTTGAAAGACCAAAAGGTTACCATCACCCACATGTTTTTTTTGAGGAAGATGATTCACAGATCTGTTATGATACAAAAAGATCTCCTAGGAGACGGCTGCTACCTCCAACACCAACACGTAAGTAAATTAACAATTTGTTTATAAATCCAGAATTACTTAAACACATTCAGGCATATTCCAGTTTAAAAAATTTTCTTTTAACTTGGACCTCAAACATTACTTTTCTTGATTATTATTGATAGTGGATTATTGTGTCTGTCAGAAATCTGTGTCCATCCTCAGAGACTGTCAAAGAACATATGTATCCTAGTTGACAAGTCAGTCTTTCTAATCTCTCTTTCCTTACTCATCCAAAAGTTTGATTGCCATTTGTAACTTGAATCATTAAGAACAAGGTAGAATGCAGCAGTAGTTTGCTTTGAAACTTTGACCAGAGGGTTGCAAACCACATGCCCTTTGTTCACACCCACAGATGTGCAATGGTTCTGTGAGACAGTGCCATTGTCTCTACTGGCACTTCTCTGGTCTCTTAACAGTCATGTTGCTTAATGACATTGTAATCAGTGCCATTTACATCTCTACTTTGTACTGTTTAAACAGTAGAATTTGAAATAGGGTAGTTTTACAGGGATAAGAGAACCAAGAGTGAGCTTAATGGTGTTTTGTTTGTTGTTTTCTTTTCCATGACTTTTGAAATGCCTTTAGCCTTTTAAAGTGAGCTTCTCAAGTCCAGGTGAAAAGTATTATCCTAAGTTAAGAATCTTATTTCAGATTCATTCACTTTATTCCAACATCTCAGAATCGATGCTTAATATTGTGTGTTTCTTCTGAGGGAGAAAAAGTTTTGATTTATACACTGACTTAGTGTTATCAACTGATTTATTTTTTTTTACCTGTTTCTTTAATTTTCAATTATTCTCCTTAGATCTTTCACTTGGTTTCTCCTTATCTCAAGCACAATATTGCTTCATCTGCAATTAAAAAAGGTCTCATGTTTCTTATCTTGTACTTTAGATTTTATATATTCCAGGCCATACTGCAGAGATTAGCAGTGCTAATCCTCTGGTGAAACTAGGCAGACTCAAAACTCTTGGAGTTTGGTCTTTGACCTCACACTTCACAGAGAGGAAAATAAAAAAAAGTGAAGTGGAAAAAAACCCACCTCTTTATAAGGCTCTTGCTTATTGGTGCACAAGAAACAACATTCAGCTCCATGAAACACTGTAGCATCAGTAAGAGTGCTCTTACGCATTGTGTGGTCAGCACAGCCAGGACTGTTAGATGTGGTTTTGGATGCTGATAATATAGGATCATTTCTGGAAGCTCTGAGTTGATTGGCTTTCTAGAAAAAACAGAGTTGTCTTTCATCCTGATGATGCTAGCATCCAGAGTCACAATGCATGTGTCTTTGGAAGTATGACTCTGGGACCCCATGGGTAGCAAAATGGGTTTCAGTCCTTTCCTGTCTCAGATACCCTAAAGAAAATGCAGGTATAGATTTAAAAAATAAGTGTTTCAGAAATAAGTCTGGTGGGATCATTACACAACATCTGAGGTACAGTCTCAGGCTATTTAAAGCTACATAACGCTGTAGCAAAGGGCAGCATCAAAATATATTCCTGTATTATTAATGAGTTATTAATAATAAAGGAAATATTCTTCAGCAATAGTGTCAGTACTGGATCCTCACTTCTGGCACACAGCTCCTTAGGACAAGACGAGTAATGCTTGCTGAAATTTTGCTTTCTGACTTTAACGGTCACAGATGGAAAAAGCAGAAGTAATATGAGTCTTGCAGTAGAGAGTTAAGTAATTCCACTCAGATGAATGATAGTGAAATGTCCAGAAGGCTGTGAGCTCTCTTCCTGTAGCAGGAGAAAAGATCATCAAAGTGGAGGCTGTGAAAGGAGACTCCTGTGCATCTTTCTACAAGCTTTCCTGATTGCAAAGAAATTTTAAGCCAAAGCAATAGAGGAATGCCTTGTATATCCATTCCATACATTGCAGGAGAAAAACCTTCTTCTAAAAATCTCTGGCTATTCTCATGAATAGGCTTCCTGGGACTGCGGCCTTTGGAATTCATTTAACTTTTCTGATAAAGTTTTGATTACAGTATTCAGCAGACATTTCTTTAGAGGAAGCTTACACTTTTTAATCTCATGATAAATGTACTAGTTAAAAGAGTTTTTGATATCCTAGGATAAGAGGACTTTGTTCTGATCTAAGTTGCATAAGAGTAATGTAAGGAGTCCTTTGACTTACACCAGTATGTCACAAGAGGGTAGTCAGGCCTCCTGTTATAACCATTTATTTTATGTTCAAAAGCACAGTTGAGAAATTTTAGAGGCTTGGTATCTCAGCAGATTTTAAAGGAAACTCAAACTTTCTATTTGTAACTAGTGTATAGACTGGTTGGCCTGGTGAGGAATCCTTGATTTTCTCACCTAAAGAAAAAAACAAACAAAACAAAACACAAAATGAACCTGCAGCATTGTACTAAACAGTTTCTCTTAGCATCTGGATTCAGTCCAAGTTAATGTAACATACAGTGCCTTGGCCGAGTGCTGTAGTTCATAAATTGAGCTCAGTGTCAAGATTTCTAGAGGAATTTATACCAAACTGATCACCACAGTATTTGAGCAACTTCAGAAGTATACTGAGAAATGAGTAAGATGCTCTTTCAGACTATTTCCTGGGCAGAAGCATGTGCAAAGCAGTGGAAAGAAAAAAGAGGAAAGAAAAAAAGATGTTCCTAATAAATTATTGTTTTGCTGTAGCACACAGACGATCTTCCTTTAATTTCGAATGCCTCCGACGACAAAATAGTCAAGATGAAATACCGCTCTCTCCTAATTTCCATCGCACTGCTTTACCGCTTCACTTAATGCAACAGCAGGTAAACACAAAATCTTATTTAACTAATAATGAATTCCGGCTTCTATAGTGTATTTCTGACTTTCATTGTTGTTTGAAGTAGCACTGCTGTATTATGTAGTTTGCCTTTGCATGACTTCTAGGCCAGGGGTAGACTTGTAGTTGCTAGATATAAGGCTTCTCAAACATCAGTCTTCTACAAAACATTGAAAATTAATAGCTTGCCCCTATGACTCTTATGTGTCCACAAAGAGTGGGGATGTCCCAAAGAACTCTGACCAGGACTGCATAATACAGGAACTGTCTGTTAGTTGATACAGTTGCTCAGCTCCGTCTGTGAGAATCTGCAAGTACAACATACACAACTTTGGGGCTCAATGCCCGGCTCTGACTTGGCCCTGAGAAGATGGCACTTTCCACTGCATAGAGACAAAATGCTTGCAAAAATGCTGACAGCTTCCTATCCTTTCCCTGCAGGACAGAAGGAATGCTTCTACACTTTGCTTGCTTTATTTAATAAACTGTATAAGCAATTATTTTTCTTTATTAATGCTAATACCAATATTTTGAGATCTGAGTAATAACAGGAAAAACCCCACATTTTATCCTGTTGTTCTGTCCCTCTTTTACGTGAATATTAAACCTCTGAGAATGTTAATTTTGCATAGCTGCTGCCTAGAACAATTGGTTTGAACTAACTGCTGAAATGAGAAATTAGTATGACCCAGCATTTGAAATCACTAACTGAAAATTCTTCCCCTTACCAGGTCATGGCTGTTGCAGGTCTGGATTCCAGCAAAGCTCATAAACATTCACCAAGTCGTTCAACGCGTTCTTGGGCTACCCCACCTGCAACCCCTCCCAACAGGGACCGTACTCCATATTACACGCCTCTAATCCAGGTTGATAGGGCTGAATCTACAGAGCATATGAATGGTAGCCTACCTTCATTGCACAGGAGCTCTTGGTACACAGATAACCCTGATATTTCCTACCGAACATTTACACCAGCCAATTTAACAGTACCTAATGACTTTAGGCATAAACATAGTGACAAACAGAGGAGTGCAGACAGTTTGGTGGAAGCGGTAAGTATGACAAAAAACTCTGAAGTAACCAAGAGTATTTGTTTTGTGTTAACTTTAAAAGTATATAATTCATTACGTTATCTCGGTGAAAATATGGTATTTTCAGTTTCAAAGCTCAAACCTGTTCTTAGGTAAAAACAGGGCAACTTACTTGTAATTGTCATGTAGTAAATTACTTCTACTAAGCCAAATCTTAAAATCAGTGTGATATCTTTTGACATTACAAAGAAATTGGAAATTTAAGTTTTCTAGATGAGGATCACTTAAAAGTTCCCTTTCACAATGGCTGATAGGGAAGAGATTATGCATATGCCTGTTCTCTCCGTTGTTTCTACAGAAATTTATCACCCTTTTTGCAGTAATCTGAATCAAATATCAAGAACTATATGAATCTGTGTATTAAATGTATGAATAACAATGATTGAGTTGTAGGTGTACTAAAGAATTTTAAGAATTCCCTTTTATAGTTAAAAAGCTTTCAAGATAAAGAATATATAGCATCTCTGAATCATAGTAAATATTCTTGCTTCCATCACTTCTCTCCCATTGCTATGAGCTAAACAGTACACTTAAATTTTATTTGTAAGTGGGACTTCAGCATCTTTATTCCATGTGCTCTGAAGTATGAAGAACATATCTAAAATGCCGTGTTTCATGCAGTTGTTTTGATTGCACCAGCTGAATACACTAACTGTTATCTTCAGCCTGTCAGCCTGATGATTGATGTTTATCAAAGACTGCACCCAAATTTTGAATGAGAAAACTCAGACGGATTTCATTGTCAGTTAGATTATCACATTAGTGCTATAGTATGTTTTGGAGCCATTTGATCGCTCTTTACACATACAATTTGACTGTGGGTTGCTATGGTGATTCAGCATGGGAGGGCATTTCTGTATTTTTCACAAATGGAAATAGTTATGACCTGTATGTTCTGTAATTCCACTGTTTATCTCATTTTCTCCCCTACATCTGCCAGGTACTTATATCTGAAGGCCTAGGAAGGTATGCAAAGGACCCTAAATTTGTCTCAGCTACAAAACACGAGATTGCTGATGCATGTGACATGACTATTGATGAGATGGAAAGTGCAGCAAGTAATCTTCTCAATGGAAATATCAGCAATGGAACCAATGGGGATATGTTTCCCATTTTAAGCAGACAAGATTATGAACTTCAAGATTTTGGTCCTGGTTATAGTGATGAAGAGCCAGAAATGGTACAATATGAAGAAGACTTAGCTGATGAAATGATATGCATTACTAGTTTATAGTATTTAGCAAGGAAAATGATTCTAATAACAGAAAAAGTGCCTCATAGTTTAAAGATGCTAGGCACTAGCTGGAGTGAATAACCAATCACATTTTGTACAAGTGATGTCACACCTCAAGGAAGCCATAACTAATAAATTTATTATTTCCGTGTTGCTGAAATGTGATCAGAGCTGCAGGACATCAAGTCTCCAACCACAGAATCTTCAGTTCCTCAGTAGGAATAAGGTCATTTTTAAACTAAGCAGATTGTGACAATCACTTTTTTGAGGGCTAGAATGGGATTCTGAGGTGTAAAATCTTGCCTGTCTTTCAACCTTGTGCTGCTGTCCTTCATAGTAGAGCAGGATTTTGTGAATTAAAATGTCTGTGTAACTCTGGCTCAAATTGCGTGGGAAAGAGCAACGTAAGACAAGTGATGACAAGGAGTAAAGTCATTACCTCAGCACCCAACAGCATATCAGCTACCCATTGCATATCCATTCTAATGTTCTCAAACTTGCCTCCTGATTTCTTTTCTTAATGCTCTTTGAAAATACATTTTGTCATGTTCTACCTGTTAGAGATTGTTGAAAAAGAAGTTATATAAGGAATACTCTGTCATATGTAACACCAGTTTACATAGGAAAATATCATTCAGATAGTCTGTTTTATGACTATCCCATTAAGGGCAAAATATACTGGAATAATTGCATTCTTACTAATGCACTTGCAACCAGGTTATAGTAGAATTAGGTAAGATAGTTTGATAAAAATTATATAGTAGAAATTATTGTAAATGAATTGTAATATATGATTTGTACTTGTAAAGAGATGTTCTATATTTTGTAATTATTGTACCGTAATTGAACTGCAGCAATATTTATCGACCCTAATTATTGTAACTCTCCACCAAATTCTAGATAGAAGTATTTTTACTTGGAGTATATAGATCTATATCATAAATATTTAAATAGAGCCACCTCTCAGTGTACATCTCTTTTTGGGATAAAGTGTCAAGTTTGAACTTGGCAACATAACAGATTTTTTAAAAAAATATAGAGAGAATTGAGTCAATCTCTCTGCATAAGGGATGCACAGTTGACTATTCACAGTCTTATACTTGGAAAGGTAAAAGATCTAAAGTTATTTTAACCTTTTTGATTGAAAAATAAGCTCTAATTTTATTTTTTTATTAATTCCATGCTAAAAAGAAGTATTAAAATTATTTTAAAATTGGCAGTTCCTGCCGCGGTATTACTGGTCATGAGATATTAGTTTCGACAAAATTTATTACCTATATACCCTACTTTGATAGGAAGCATCTTGGGCAGAAAACATTTCACAGGTAAATTAAAATGGTTTACTTCAGAACTATTTACACTGCCTTGAAAAAAAAGAAATATGACAAAATGATTCTTCACAGAACTAAAAACCTTGGTATAAGAAGTATACTATTTTATTGCCTCTGTTGTTTTATGTGTACTATTTCAAAGCTTTATTTTTATGCAAATGAGAGGGCTTAGATATTGTTCACAATGCAGTAAAACGACTAAAATTATTTTGAGGCTGAATTAAACTTCGAGGAAATAAAAAAAACACTGAAAGCTACTGTCTTATTTTGTTAGCACTGGGTAACAATGACTTGTTCTAACAAGTAATCAGGTTTTACCTGTAGTTCATATGCTAGATAGCAATCCAGCTCACATTTTTACAAATGTGATTAAAATATGTCAATAAACATTTTGTATATAATGACAGTTTCCTATCTTACAGACTTCCTCTGAAATCATTCTTATTTCAAATGCCAGGATAAGAACTTTAAAAGTTTGTAAATTATTTCTTGACCTACATCATTTTGTATTAAAACAAATGCAAAATGTTCTTCAAAATAAAACTGTGTAATAATTTTATTATACTTGGGAGTCGTTTCACTAATAATTTTTCATCAAGAAGCTCCAAAAGGTAAATTCTGTTTGCACTGTTTGAAGAATGGGAGGGAATGTGTGGAATTTTGTCATCAGGCTACACCAGCATAGTGTGCAAGTCTTTCATGAATGATTGCTGTTAACCAGGAAGAAGTACAGTGATTAAGAGTATTCATATGAAAAAGGGCACAACTTCCCTACTCTCTAGGGAATTACTACTTCCCTAGATACAAATCTATGGAAACAGGCAAATCTGACTAAAATCCCCTGAAATGCCAAACTCCATCTTTCATGCTTTTGCCAGGAAACACTTTGGGATGTGACCCAGTAGTTGTTATGCTTTCCCAGCCTACAGAAACAAACTTTAGGAAACCAAAATGGAGCTCTCTGGATCTGGTATCATTGTGAAATAATAAGGAATACTTTTCAGTGTTCCACCTACAGTTCTATATACAGCTCTGAAAACAACCTTTAAGACAACTGAAGTTGAACATTAAAAAAATATATATATAACCCAGACTGGGTTACTTAACTGCATGGATTTCTGATAGCATGTCAAATTTGGTAGATTGAGCTGAATGACAATTTTTAAAAAATTAATCATTTGTCCAAGGAGACACAAAGCAATGTGCTGACTTCACTGTATTTTCTTACTAGTATGGTTAGTCTTTATCTTTCAGTAGTCTGATGAGATACTTTTTAGGGCAGATATGCTATTTTATGAGAGAACATACCTTACAGAATAAATAATGAAGGGAATTTAGTTACAAACCATGCTCTATATAGTTAACAGTTTAAGTAAGAAGATACAAATACAGTTACATAGAATATCTGTTCAATTTTATTGCAGAAATATATGGAAAAAATAATATTTGCACATTTACATGGTAATTGGCACGCTTAAAATACTAACGAACACAGTAATGAATACAGAAAAGCTAGAATTTATCTAAACAATTAAAGCATATTTCCTGAGTTTCCAGATTTGTTTGTATATGACAGAAAAAATTAATAAAGAATTAAAAATTACTAAGTCTTTTATAATGAAGTAAATTGAACAGAGGGCTTTTTTGGAGCTTGGCTCATAAGAATAGAGACTAAAAATTATAGTAATGAGAAATGTGTGAGTTCTCTATACAATAACTCTTCATTTTAACTATACTTTTAAAAAAATGCATAAATGCTTTTATTATTCCTCAAAATACATTTCTGTTTGTGTTGTAGATAATGCATGTTCTAAGCTCTCTTTACAGTTTTCCACTGTTTCTGTAGCTGATTCTGAACTGTTCCTGAACACTTGGAAAAGATTTTAAGCTGCAGAAATGTCAAAAGTTCTGGTGTGTACAAAATCTTGAGTGGTTTTACATCAATATCTATAGTGCAGTTTTATAAATATTGCTATTTTCTGCTGCTTTTAAAAAACTTCTCACACTAAAGCAACTTGCACTGAAATACGTGTACAAAATAAACCTTTTTAGATCATTTTATTTCTTAATCACATTTTTTCCCAGCCAGAGACCTCCAGCTGTGTCTGAAGCATCTTCAGTAAGCTATTGCCATGGAAATGATGTTCTCAGTTGCTGATTCAAGCCATGATAGCAGGTCTAGTAAATTCCACATTCTTACATAAAAGAGCTTTTGCAGCTAATGTTTTTTAATATATAATGTCATATAATTTGTGCATTTATAGAAAAAAAATATGCCTGGGTAGAAATGGGAATAACAGTTATTCACTATATTGTTTTGTTAAATAAGTAAAACTCAGTAACTACTAGCCTGTGTTCTGCAATTCAGTAAGGTGTAAAAGATGGATAATTTTAGTAGAAGATTGTCAGTGCTCTGTAGAACATGTTTGAATATTTTGTAGTTGTTCTAAGTGGGCCATAGGAGACTTGTCTGCTAGAAGAAAGCACAATTTTATCAGGAATTTAGTATCAGCAACCAGACACAATGCAGAACCTTTCCTAGGGCAACAAAACTTTCCAATACTTGAGACGTTTCTTTAGCTCTGTATGAAGGGAATGTTATGAAGGAACCTTTACATTCTATAGCATTAAGGTCTAAATAAAGCAATGAAAAAATGTTGCTCTTTAGAAGGGGAGGAATCTGCAAGGTGTCTGTTTAGAACTACAAGAAAAGATGATGTTTCAGAAGAAATGTCCAATTATCTGATTGCACAATGCAGCAAGGTGTACCTGAACATAGGATACACATTTTGGCATGTGTCTAACCTGGCAATTTCCTCATTATTTTAGACCTTGACATAATGTCAGAGGATAGTTCTGTGTTCATTCTCTAAGTTATGTAAGACAGTGGACAGTTAATATTCTGCAGTTTTATAATAACAACTCCTACCCTTCAGGCCTAGAGTGGAAACCAGTGTTGTAAATCTGCAGCTGCAGGAACTTTGGTATTCCACGTTGCTTCCTCTCTCCACTGCACAGGACTGTGGTAAGTCTCATCAGTACATATTACTACAGTATTCCAAATGATACTAAGGTATCTACTGAATACCTTTAAATTAAATCTTAAAATACAGGTGCTAAATAAAAATTATTTTCCATAAAAAGGCACACCATACCTCATGCTCTCCTCAAATGCACAGTTGCATGAGATGAATTGTCTTACTAACACAGCTAATCAGTCACCTATGACTTAAAATATTAGTGCCCTTCCCCTCATTCCAAAAGAATGCATCACATACATATAAAGCATTTACCTGTCTCCTTTTGGAGCAGAGTTCACTGCTATTATCTTCCTTCTTATTTTTGTTTGTTTGTATGCAGATATTCTAATAAATTAAGTCCTTTACCTCAGCCAGCAGCAGGGCTTCCAACCCCTGCCTTAAAGCAAGTAGCACCAGGCAGAAGTATTAAACATCTGCACTTGTCCCTTTAGCCAACATCTGAGTCAGCAAGTTTTACAATCAGCTCAAATGGTGTAAAATTTCTCATTTTTTTCTGAAAAAAAAAAGTTTATTCTGTTTACAAATCCTGAGCATTCTTAGGCTACATAAGATTTTAGTTTATAATCTGACAGCTACTTAGTCAGAAATTACTTTGAGATACTCAGTAAATCCAAACAATTCAATGCATTTTATTTCATGCAATGAGTTCACTTTCTTTTTTGTTGATAGGGTTTTTTTGTTTGTTTTTTTATTAAAACCCCAATGAACAGCACCTGAAAGTTAGATTGACACAGAAATCAGACATGAAAGATCATGTATCTTGCTTTACACATCTGAAGATAGCAAAACAAAGATTTAAGTACTAACTAAAACATAGCATTGCTTCACTGAATGTTACTTGCCTTCTACTTCAAAAAGATCTCTTCCTGTATCAATATCTGACTGTATGCAGTTATTTTGAATAGTTTCTTTTTAAATCTATCTTTACTTTAATCTATATATATTTTTTTTAAGTAATAAGCCTACCAAACCTCCTCTCAATCTGGTACTTCCCAGTGCATGGTGAACAGAGTGTAGCAGTACAAGGTACATTAACTCCTATTAATTAAATCCATT
>JANHGL010023909.1:0-24856 GCA_024611195.1 Ceyx melanurus | reverse complement strand
AGACCAATAACTTGAAAGGCACTAAATGAAAGTCAAAATTTTTACGTTGCTAAATGATAGTGGGACAACTAAATCAACTTAAATTGTGAACTCTCCTAAGCCCCTTGCAAAAAAAAAAAATATATATATATTTTTTTTTTCCAGTATATTTTTACAAATACCAGGTCTTGTGCTGCAATTTTTAAAAAAGTAAGTTTCTGATAAATACAAAGTATGTCTTCTTTCTGAACACTATACTGTTAAGATTGCTAAGTATGGTGAAGTCTTAACTTTCTAAGAAGATTTGTAAACTGTGCATTCCTCTCACAAACTCCTAAATGTCAGATTCCGACCACGTGCAGGATCCTCTCTTTTCTGCAATTTCTGATACTTCGGCCTTTGAATATTAAATTGCATAAATGCTTATATTTACTTAGCCATTTTTTGCAGGATGTGGGGATTACTGACTAGTTGTTATCCTGGCTAACATTCTCACAGCAGTTAAAATCCTTTAAGTAAAAAGGCACACCATAATGATCTTCAAAATAGCACACGTTAATCTCATCCATTCCTTATGCAGTTGCAGAGTATTTCTGGCTTATGCACACAACTGTCTTGTCCTTTAGAAATAGTTTCTCTTCAACAAAAAAACTGAATTGTACCACTAAATGTGACGTTTAACTCATAAGCAGCTTAAGCCAATTGATTAAAAAATTAATAATCTAATAGAAGAGAATGGTTGAAATTTATAGTTAATAGGATATGTTGTTTTGCATGGTATTTAATTTGTTGTCATGTTCTGTATGAGATACCAAGATGCTGATGAAAGCCTAAGTAGCAAAAGACGTGAAAGCATGAGAACATCTGTTTATCTTTGTGTTTCCAAGGTCTTGGGCTTGTATACAGGAACATTGTTCTCCTGAAGTGATGGGAGGCCCTTAATTATATCTGCAGCTTTCTCTGCTATCATAATAGTTGGGGCATTCAAATTTCCACTGACAACACTGGGCATTATTGAAGCATCTACTACTCTCAAGTTTTCAACACCAATTACTTTTGTTTGGGGATCAACTACAGCAGTGCTATCAGAAAGTTGACCCATTTTACAGGTGCAGGAAGGATGATAAGCACTATCAGCCTTCTGCCTTATGAAAGCATCTATTTCTTTGTCAGAATGAACATGGTTTCCTGGCTGAATTTCAGGCCCACGAAATTTTTCAAAAGCTTTCTGAGCAAAGATCTCTCTGGTCAACTTGACACACTGGCGGAATTCCCAAATGTCTCTTTCTGTATGGAGAGAAAATAAAAAAACCCCTATAAGTACACCCTTAATTCAGTAATACATACAGAATGCATAACAGAAAAAGAAATATCATCAAAGAAAAAAGGCTGGGGGGAAAGTCTCTCACTTATTGCTTGAAGCCATAATACAGTCAGATATTTTTCAGTTACAGATAAATACGTTCATTGTGAACAAAATTGTAATTTACATTGCATAGTCCCAAAGGAAACAGGTGAGCTATGAAGATTGCTCTTTATTTTGCTCTATCCACTGTCTAGCAAAGCACAGTAGTCTCAGCAGAGAGTAGTAAATGAGATCCATTCCTTCACAAGCAGAGAAAGGGATTAAATAAACAGTATGATGCAGCAAACACTAAGATTCATGACTGCATCACCAACAGAGAAATATTTTTGGTTTACACAGTGGTCTCTTTCAATACTGACTTCTATAAATGCAAAATAACTAACAGTGCACCAGCCAGCACGTCTGAACTGGTGTTGAGTAGATACGAATATCTGCTACTAAAACCGGCAGGAAATAAGTTGACATCAGAACAAAGGGAGGCAGCATTTACCTGTTGACAGGTAGTTAGGCTCAATGACAGGATGGTCGTTTGGGTCTGCACTCTTCAGCTTTAGCCAGCCCACACTTGTGCTCCTCATGGGTCCCACGTGGACCTGCAACACCCATGCTATACTTATGACTCAATATCACCAGACATATTTCCAAACTGGATTTGTGCTAATAAATAAATTGGCCAATGAATAAACATTCCTGCCTAAACCCCTGACTAAGCTGCAGTGGAACAGGGAACACCTTTTAGTTTTGTACAGCATCTAGTACAACGCTGCCCTAATCAATAGCACTGGGGCACTTCAGCAGTGCAAATACTTAAACAGCAATTCAATATTTGGTCTACTTTTCCAGGGATAAAAAGTAACATAATCTTGGTAGCAATATATTTGTTGGAAAGGCCACACAGTGAGGCATACTCAGTCTAGAAAGGCTCTTGAAGTGCATTAACAATAACTTTGTGATGCAGGTGGTGGAAAAGTCAACAAGTAGAGTGTGCTGCTGGATCCTGTATTAATGAACAAAGAAGGTCTGGTTGGGAAAGTGAAGGCTGGAGGCAGCATTGGTGGTAGTGATCATGACACTGTAGAGTTTAGTATCATTTGAAGAAGAAGCAAGGCAATAAGTAAGATTGCGACCCTCGACTTCAGGAGGGCTAAATCTGTCCTCTTAAAAGACCTACTCAGATGAATCCCTTGGGCTAAGAATCTAGAAGGTAAGGGGGCCCAAGACAGCTGGTTGATACTCAAACATTAATTCCTCAAAGATCGACAGGTGTGTTCTGTTGGGTAATAAACTAAGTAGAGGAGGAAGCTGCTGGAAAAACGTGTGTGGAAGAATGAAGCTCACAGTATGTGGAAAAAGGGATTGGTCTCTTGGGAGAATTATAGGAATATTGTCAGGGTTTGTAGGGATGTACCAAGGAAAGCCAAAGCCCTCTCGGAATTAACACGGGTAAAGGAGAACAAGAAGGTGGAGCTACTGACTGCCTTCTTTGCTTTGGTTTTCACTGCTGAGACCAGCCCTCAGGAATCCAAGACATGAGATGGTGAGATGGGTTGAGAACTGGCTAAACAAAACAACTTGGAAGGTCATGATCAGTGGTGCAGAGACCAGATGGCAACCTGTAACTAGCAGTGTTCCCCAAGGGCCAGTCCTGGGTCCAATCTTATTATCATCATCAATGACATGGATGAAGGGATAGAGTGCACCCTCAGCAAATTTCCTGATGATATGAAACTGGGAGGAGTGGCTGATACACTGTAAGGCTGTGCTGCCATTCAGCAAGGTCTGGACAGACTGAAAAGCTGGGCAAAGAGGAACCAAATGAAGTTCAACAAGGGCAAGTGCAGAGTCCTACACCTGGGGACGAATAACACCATGCACCGATATAGGTTAGGAGTAGACCTGCTGGAAAGCAGCTCCACGGAAAAGGAACTTGAGAGTCCCAATGGACAATGATATCTGTGGAACAGCAGTGTGCCCTTGTGGGCAAGAAGAACAGTGGTATCCTGGGGTGCATAGAGTGTGTCCAGCAGGTCGAAGGAGGTTCTCCTCCCCCTCTGCCCTAGTGAGACTAGATCTGGAATATTGTGTCTAGTTCTGGTCTCCCCAGTTCAAAAGGGACAGGGAAATATTAGATTCCAATGGAGAGCTAAAAGGATGATTAAGGGACTGGAACATCTCTCTTATGAGGAAAAACTGAGAGCCCTGGGGCTGTTTAGCCTGGAGAAGACTGAGAGGGGATCTTATTAATGTTTTCAAATATCTGAAAGGAGTGTGTCAAGTAGAAGGGGCCAGTCTCTTTTCAGCAGGGTCCTGTGATAGGATGAGGGACAATGGTCACAAACTGGAACACAGGAAATTCCACCTCAACATGAGGAAAAAATGCTTTACTGTGTGAGGGTGACAGAGCCTGGAACAGGCTGCCTAGTGAAGTTGTGGAGTCTCCTTCTTTGGAGACTTTTGAGACCCATCTGGATCTGTTCCTGTGTGGCCTGCCCTGGGTGATCCTGCTCTGGCAAGGGGGAGTTGGACTTGATGATCTCCAGAAGTCCCTTCCAACCTCTACTACTCTATGGTTCTGTATCAAATAACAAGCTTATGTTTTTCACCAATGTAGGAGGTTTAGTTCTTTTATGTTATACTGAACAAAATATTTTTCAATATATAGCCAAACTATAAATATTTATAATTGAGCATAACCATTCTTGATAATCACTACAGAACATTACTGGAATATGTTCTTGAGCAACTGACCTGGTAAGCTTCCATTGTGGAAGCAACCCGACCATGATCAATCACCTGAGAAGGGAGAAAGTGGAATTGAATGTCAGGGTGAGGAACACCTGGTTCACTTCGGATAAAACCACCAGATTCTAAGTGGGCAGTGGCTCCCTCACCTAGAGAGTGTAAATGGGAGAGAAAATGCCATTAGAAGACGTCAGAAAGGCACAAAATCCACATCCTAACCCTTGGTTTCAGCACTAGGAATGATTTATATACAATGGCAACTGCAAAGAATGAAAATCTGTTATGAACAGCTTGTAATTTAAGCAATGTGCATCACTATAATCTGCTTTTTAATCACTAGAAAAAAATTAAATATGCATAACTTTGGAAATTTCACTTATTTGAGAGTGGGATTTTACAGTTATCTCATGGTATCTGGCAGACCTAGGGTCTAACTCCAGAGACAGATTTAGCCCAAGGATCCTGACAGCTGTGGAGGGAACTGGCTGCAGAATCTTGATACTACTGTGTTGCACTCTCCATGACGTGGTACAGTTGTCCCATTGGGCACACATAATAGGAAGAGCTGATCACAGAGGGGAAGATGAAGAGCCTGCAATGCCCCTCCTATTACGTTATTTTCACATCATTTTAAAAACCACAGATTACCCTCAATATTTACTTGCACAGTAAAAAACTATGTATACCCAGTGTAAGTTGTCAAATACTAACATCATAATTCAATGTATGATGAAAACCTCAACTTTGTCCAAATTGTGTTACTGACTTCACATCTGACTTGTACAGATTCTTTTGAAGGTACAACTTTACAGCTGGGTTACTGTAAAATGAGTGTGTCATTTTATTGAATGTCAGTTCTGATTTAAATTCAAAACTAAAGGGTTCTGATCAGAGCAACAAACTATTTCTTTTGGGGAAATTATATAGAAAATTTGCTTCAACATAAAGCTTTATTGACACAATATCTATTTCAAAAAGATTTTTTTCTTCACTTTTTATAGCGGCTTTTTCTCAGTAGCACCAAGATTTTTAAATGTGGATTTTTTTCTTAATATGTAATAAAAAAAAATTTAACAGTGTAAAAACCTCCCTTTTTATCTAAGATATAAGTGTTTTGCAACATTCTGATTTAGAAAAATTAAAATAAATAGTTCCTGTGTGACTTGGTCTAGGTGATCCTGCTCTGGCAGGGGGTTTGGACTAGATGATCTTTCTAGGTCCCTTCCAACCCCTAACATCCTGTGATTCTATTATTCTAGTTCAAGTCCATTTGCAAGCTCCAGTTATTTCACAGAAAAAAAAAAAGAAGACTCCTAGACTTTTAAATTCTTGGATTAAATGTAATAATTCTAAAGCAATCAATGGTAGAATGACTGCATACTTTGTTTCATACCTGTAAACTTCCAAAGCCATTCTAGACCAATCTTCACCATGTTAACAGGCTTTTGTGCGTTATATAGAGTAATAGGTTTGGTGCACTTTTGCTGGACATACACTTCTAAATGATCTTGAAGGTTTTGGCCCACCCCTGGATGGGTGTAGAAAGGGGAAAGGAGAAAAAAAGTTATTTCACACAGAACGATCATACATGCTTGTAAACAGAAAACAGCATAAATGGGAACTAAACTAACCTCTTAAAAGGGCAGTGATGACTAAGACCAAGACCATAAGTCATTATCAGCCTTTTGCTCATGACAGAATAAGGTTTTATGTAAACATAGCACAACTAGAATGAAAATAGAAAGGTAAATGGCAGACATGTCACTTGTTCCAAAATTGCCAGATAGGACTTCTACGTACTGTATTAGCTTTTTTACTTTTAAGGAAAAATTAATGTTATTCTTCCTACCTTTGAATTTCTATGACAGTGGGAGTTTATGCAATCTGTTGAGGATCAAAACTCATTCAAAATTATAAATGGTAAATATGCTTCTTTAAAGGTACTTGGTGGTATTTTTCAAAAAGACTGTCAAATATAGTGAAGAAAGTGTAGGAGTTTATTGCTCAGTTCTAAAACCAATGCATGATTCTGCTGATATGTAACACTTGAGTTCAGTCCACACAACCTGACAAAACGACAGGTGAATTTCATGGATTCATTTAATTTAATGGTCTTTGAATTGCCTCCATAGGAAAATGTAAGGTTAAAATAAATAATAAAATTACCGGGAAGATGGCAAACAACAGGGATCCCCATTTTTTTTAGATCATCTGCATTGCCTATCCCAGACAACATAAGCAGCTGTGGAGAATTTATGGCACCTCCACTTAAAATAACTTCTTTACTTGCAAAAGCCTAGAAGGAAATGAACACAGAAGTCCCAACATTATTAAACATGATCTGAACATGAGCTTCTGTCAAGTGCTTCTGTTCAGATATGCTGTTCTGACCCAGATCAGACACTTCTCCCTCACATTCTTCTCATTCTAAATGTATTCCTATCTTGCCAGAAGTTTCCGCAGAAAGAAATTATCAAGCTTTCACTTTGATAATTTCTGTATTTATTCTTGCATTTACAATCCATTCAAACTGTATGGCACACATTCAGCTTAGCCAGTACTGTGTCTGCCAACAAACTCCTGAGCTACTTTGCCAGAAAAAAAAGTACCTATGATACAAATACAAATCAGTCAGTTAAGCATCTCTCCTGTTTCCACGAATGGTTTCTAAATTAAGTGAAACTCCTAAGTAAGATTTTGAATTCAGAGACATTCTAACTCAAAAAATTTCAAGCCTGTATTTTCTTAATCCAACCAAGAATAATGGGTTTCTTGTAAATTGTAGTTACAAGCTAATTAGAATCCTCAGGAGCCCCTCAACCACTAAAGCACTACCCAGAAAATTGACTGCAGGCATATATAATTCCTTTGCTAACAGACTTTTAATCAGCTTGAGACTGAGCCCTGAGGTGGTCATGATACAGGTTGCTAAACTATTCTTTTGCCTTCGACTCAGTTTTCTGTGATGGATAGTTCTTTTTCTAGATTCATCTCTGCAAGTATTTTTTCCTCATCTTTTTTTTCAAAGGATTTCTGCCCATACATATTCTCATCTAACAATAGCAAAAATCATTCTTTGTGTCACTTATATGGGGTCTCTTCCCTGATGCCACATCTCTTAAATTTAGGATATGAACTGCTCCCCTTAGTGCTTTTCACTGTTAAAAGGGAAAACTGTGTGGAGTAAGAAAATATTGATAGCCTCCTTCTTTTTCCTTTAAGCTTTGAAAGAAGATGATGTGGGTGACTCCAAACTCATTCAAACAATCCCTTGCTATTCCAGTGAGATGGCTCATGAACACACACACACTGTGTGCAGATCATCCTCCCTAGTCACATGTGTTTGCCTGTTGATATATCCTTTGTATACTTTATATATAAGATATACTTTGAATACACGTTGAGTTCTGTAGTTGATTACAAATGGAATAGTAACTCCTAAAAGTAAAAAAAAACAAAACTAAAAAGATTCAAGATTCACCTGTCCTTAAGAAATGACAACTGCATCACAGAAGAAACAGAAAGTAAGCAACATATTTAATGCAAATTCTAATGCTACTTTAGCTAGTCCAATGTTTTAAAACAGTATGTGTTTGCAAAAGTAATACCGTAATATTCATCTATAAATTCTAATATATATGTGGCCACAGTAAGGTAAAAATAGATAAAACTCACAATTATGCCCCTGAATTTTCTCTCATCAGGAGACAAAACCCATGAGGGTTCAAGGAAACATATATGGTATTGCTCATCTGCATTCTCTACTTTCACAGAATGTAAGGTGCTATTGTGAGTACCTGTTTGTTTCTGTTTTAGATGAGACATTTATCTTTTAAAGCAACATTTAAAAGTGCTATTTTTGCCCTGTAGTACGGTGAAGTGTTAGCAGATTAGCATGGAGTGCACATCACCTTAGAGTAATTCTGTCCTTTTTTAATGTTGCTAAGTAATAAGATAAAAATGTAAATTTTGATAAATTGTTCCATGCTATTTATCTGATAATACCAACAGTGCTGATATTTTTTATTTGGTATTGTTTTGCTCTGGGCAATCATTAGTGTGTTAAAACTAAGACACAGTATATCTGTGACTGCTGTCAATACCTACATCTGTATTTTCCATGTCATAAAAATACAATATATTTTCTATGGTACACATAGAACTAGCGCCAGTTTGTTCCAGGTAGTGTTTGAATTATGCTTGTTCAGTTACACTCACTGCAAAATCAGCACCGGACTTGTTCCAAGCCCATATACAGCCTGTCATATTGCTTAAAGCTAACCTGCAAAGAGCTGAAACTGACTTCGAAACCTTTTTGTATGATTTCTTTAGTCTATGATGAATTAAAATAATTTTTCTGCTTGATTCTAAACTTAGACACTCCAGGAATGTTCAGTCTACCTTTTCTACTTTCAGCAGAGGGATTCCTGGGAGCTCTCTGGGATCCTAGCATCTACTGAAATTAAAATTAAGTTGCTGGCTTGGTGAATAGGTTTTGAATCATGCTTTAATCAGGTTTTTATGATATTTTAACTTTACTGATGACTGACATAAAAGAGATCCTAGATAAAATAGACCAAAAATGCTTTAATGTAATCAAGGGTTTCATCTTTATGTTCATAATGTAATAAAATTATTAACTCTTCCATCCTGACAGACATAACATTATCAAAAAAGTGAAAGCAGACAAGTCCTGCAATTTTGATAGGGGGAAGGGTGGGGGTGGGAGGAGGTTGAAGGAAAGGAAATTATTTGAAGGTGTACTTTTTATGTTATATGCTATAAACAGATATAATTCATTATGTGTAATTAATAAATATATTAATATATATTAAAATTCATAGCAATTGAAGAATTTTGCAATCCAAGAGGTCCAATATCCAGAAGTCTTTGGTCATATATCATTATATTTCCAAGACTTTCTTCAACAAAATTAATCTTGATAATATAATGAAAACAGCAAGTATAAACACTGTTTTTGCAGACATTTAATAACTCATTAAATCAAATACATTTTCTGCAACTTTTGTTTTACATTGTTAAAATTATTATAATTACCAATCCACTTAGAAAATAACAGATTTTTTCTGTGCACTAGAAAATGAAAGAACAGTTTATTTATATTGCATTTTAACTTTTGGCAGGTGTTCAGTCACAGAATTTTGTCTGTTGAATCTTGTAAGCGTTAGTGAACTCAAGCCATCAAAAATTTGTACTCGCCTCTCTTTAGGATACTACTATTACACTTTCTAATTGTTTATAATTGTTTGCGACTAAATATCTTAAGTTATTAACATGTAAATTCCTTTTAGGCAATTTCCTGCTTACATAACTCTATGTAATTGCTGTAATAGTAAACTGTTAAGGGAAATAAGAATGCTTTAGGTCTATAGAAGTCAGTGGATTGGAAGCTGCAAAAAATTAACAGTTAATTCAGAGTTAACTTGTATTAAGCAAGTTAAATTCAAGCTTCAGTCCACATGATCACAATCAGTGGAAGTTTGACAGACTGAAAAATATTAATTCCAAAAAAACTATAAGGCATGTTTCATCACTGTTTCATCATTACTGTCCTAAACCTCAGTATATAATGTCAAAGTAGAAGTGAATGACATTATCCCTTGAGCCATTCAGATTTCAGTGTCTAGCTTTTACAGATTTTCCTCTGACAGAAGAGCAATTTCAGAATTGTTTTTCAGAAACATCAGCATGTCAGAACACTATACACTGAGTCAATACACTGAGACAGTGCATGATTGTACCACAGATTCCAGCCAGAAACCATACATAACACTTGCTTAACATCAAGTTATGGTTGCACTGATGGATGGAAATGTAATGGAGATGTTAATCTAAATCAATACAGATGAAATATCACTTTGACTCATACCCTTCATACCAGAAAAAAAAAATCTCTTACCTTTTTCTTTTGCCCATTTTTCACATACTCAACACCAATGGATTTTGTTCCTTGAAACAAGATTTTTATTACGAGTGTCTTCTCTGCAACTGACAAATTTGGGCGTGATATAGCTGGGTGAAGGTAAGCACTAGCTGTGCTCCATCTTTGACCTGCAATGTGTATTTACATTAAACATAAAAATAGACGTGCTCAGTATTCTTCAAGATTCTGGCTAATAACTGTCAGAATGTTTACAGAGAGGGAAAGTCATCACAGAGTTTATAGAATTCAAAGCAAATGTGATTTGATGTAAAAACTACAGATTTTATTTTAACACAAGTTCACAATGACATTCTGAAAACGACTCTCCTCCCCAAATTTAACTATGAATCCAGACTTGCAAGCCAGTGTAATTATCAATGAAATATATCCTAGACTGATAGCAAGCTGCTGTGAAACAAATAGGGTGTAAATACAGCGTGCTATGGCTGTTCAGTAAAATTGAAGTACCACTGGTGGGTCAAAAAGACCACTTACTTAAGGACCCCTTTATGAATTACCTTGGTGTACAGTCATGTCCATCCATCCAAATCCTTCTTGCTGATAGCCATTCATATCATCTGTGAAGGGATATCCAGCTTGCTTTGTTGCTTCCAGGAATGCATGATGAAGAGGATGATTTGTTTTCCCTCTTGACACATACAGGGGTCCATTTCCACCTCGGTACTTATCTGGCCCCAGTTCATGTGACTGTGCCTTCTTAAAATAGGGCAAGCAGTGTTCATAATCCCATCCTATAGCCCCTTCCCTGCTCCATCGATTATAATCTTCTGCGTGCCCACGGATGTAGACCATAGCATTGAGAGAAGAGGAACCCCCCCACACCCTTCCTCGGGGCCAGTACATAACTCGGTTATCCATATGCTTTTGTGATGTTGTGTGGTAATACCAGTTATATGTCTCATCACAGAGGTTGTAAGTTAATGCAGCAGGCATATGAATCTTCCACATCAGTCTTTTACTACCTAAAAGGGTATCTTTAGGACCTGCTTCCAAAAGCAGTACAGTACTGAGAGGGTCTTCAGTCAGCCTGTTGGCTAACACACACCCTGCTGATCCAGCTCCAACAATGACATAGTCATAAGAGTTTGCCTTTGCAGAACTAAGGTGAGATGATGTACGTGAAATTTTGACTTGTTCATTGATGCCGGGTATGTTCTTTAATGCATGAGCTTTATACAGAGTTCCTGTTACTTTGTACATCTGATTCACAGGACTGCAACATTTACGTGCTTTCATTAAGTATGACATCTTTACTGGTAGTAGTACTCTTGCAGAATTTTGTACAATTACCCAGTGTTTACCCTAGAAAAAAAGCAAACAATAATCCTAATTAAGTTTAATCCTAATTAAGTTGTAAGCATTAATACAATATATGACCTTCAAAATCTTATTTGTGTAAGCAACACAGGCATGGATACTGCTGGCCAGTCTCATTCTCTCCCCTTGCACCTCTTCCTCTAGATATAAACAATTGGTAGAAATGGATATCTTTGGGCTGTAAGCAGTATTTCTCCCTGGCCCATGCTTTCTGTTTAAGCCATTGCCATAGATTCTACAGAAAACAACCTGTCCAGAGGCTGTTACACTGTAATACACTGCCCATCTGAAAGTGATAAGCAAGTTTTCTCCTGGAAATGTATTTAATACTGTATTTTATTTGTGAAATATAATGTATCAGATATTAATTCAGCTGCTAATCTTGACTTTCATACATTCAAGTTTCATTGTTATCCAGTATTTTCTAATGAAAGATCTGTATTTTTTTAAAAAGTGTCTGGTTTTGTTTTTTTTTTCACTAAAAGAAAACATACTTTAATGAATCAGTGAACCACCTTCTATTTATTAAGGTGGAACAGAACTGCACCCATTTTCTTGGGTGAAACTCTACAATGTAAAATTTGCGATAGCACGTGTGAGCCCTTAAGGCCTAACTGTAATAAAATTAGGTGCAGGTTGCTAATAAATGTGAACAGTCTTCCACTTACAACTAAATGCATTTACAATTTGATATACAATCTCATATACAAAAGTAATTTTTGTTCTCCAGGGAAAAGATAGGAAAAAGCACAAACATCTTACTCTTCTTAGTAAAACTTGTAATGGGCTGTACAAACCCTCAATCTGAAAATGAACAACCAACCATGGAGAGCAGTTTGCTCTGTTAAACAAAACAAAACAAAACAAAAGGCTGCTGGGGATAGGTCTGAGTCCCAAGTTCACACACCTGGTTCTTGGTCTCACATGGATAATTAAAACCTGACACCAGCTGAAGATAGGAGGGAGGATGGTGTTCTTTTACAGGTGGAGACTATTAAAGGATTCATTCTGTCAAGAGAAGATTTGATAATTTTTCATGATGCAGTAGAAGAGGATGAAAAGGTAGAGTGTTGGGTTTTTTTCTTATTATTTTATGCTTTGTCTTTGATGAAGAGGTGGTGGTAAGTACATGCTTCTGCATTTAACCTGCAGAACTGTTTTGTTTCACAAACAGCAGATTGCTGATAGGGCTGGTTGAATATGGGCCTGGGAAAGATACTTCATCACTATAATGTGAGTTGTGTCTTTTTTTCTGGTTCCTGATTCCCCATGATGAGGTGATCAGTCTTACTCCTGAGGAAGCAAATCTGGTCCTACAGATGGTCAATACTTCTTATTTATACAGGTAGTGCTCACACACTCTGGAACTGGCTTATTTTGTCATGGTCTCTCTAATGCCATCAAATATTAGATGCCTCCTAATGAGAATGCTGTTTGTTAAGTCTGCAGCCTACCTAATTGTTGGCTGAAAAGAGGGTAGATTCTGCAGAGTGCCTGGAATCCTGTTCCGTCAGACACTGTCGTACTGTGGTAGTGCTGGAGGTTGCAGTACTTGCTACCCAGCCTAAGCAGCAGCTACTGAGCTCTTAAATTACTATCTCAAGGGACATTCCAAGGGCATCACTGATGTTACAGGACAAAGTGTTTGCATCTTGCTTTATTCCAGAACCCTAATATTGAAGTCCATGCTCCTTTTAAAAGGGGTTTGTTAAAAGCCTCTCACATGTGTAGGCTTTGAAAGTCATACAACAAGTCAGACTTATACTGAAGAGGTTGAAATCAAAGACTGTGATCATTAAGTCCTGAAGTCATAACCTGATGATACCTCTCTCTAAAATAATCCATGTAGTTCTATGAGCATAGGTGGGTTTATCACAGCTGAAGAAGCTTTTTCCCCAAAGGATAGTCTTGTGGAATTCTGCATCTCTTTGAATAGAACAATCAGTCAAAAAGTAGACACTCAACTTTCCTTTTTTTTAAAAAATCCCCCAGGGAGAATTTTCAACCTGTGCAGCGTTTTCAAAAACTGTTTTTCAGGGAGACAGTGCTTTTTCCAGTAACTGAAAAAAATCAAGTTGTTACCCTAATAGGTAGAGTCATCCGAGGCACTGAGATGTGCTGGGGAAGCTCACTCAATTTACCCAGTAGTTTTATGGCCAGTTATTTTAAATATTGTAGTGGCTATATCCAAACAAAGTATGTAGAATAGAGAGGTTTACATAACATGGTTCTACTGAAACGCTCTGTATTTACCACCACAAAAATGTTGTCTTTTTGGCCCTTATGGATATTATTGCATGCCTTTATCTGGATTCTCACGTCACAACCTCTTTGTGAACATGTTGTGAGATGTTCCTCAGGTATCAGTGAACAGCCCTGTAGAAATGCCTATGGCAGCAACAAAAAAATCTATTCACACTATATTGCAATAGATCTTAAAAATCTGAATTTCATTTTTAAAAAGTGTGTATTTATAGACTATAGATAGTAGTCTTTTCAAGTGTGAGGAGAGCGGGAGCAATTTATCAGGAAAACCCTGTTGCTACAATTTAATAATGTATCTAATCCTACACTAAGTAGGTAGAAGTGGACAGCAGAGTTCTGAGGTTAGGTATTGGGGTGCTTGCTTCATTGTAGCACATTTCTGAATCTAAATCTAATGTTCCCTTTAAGTAGATGAAATAGTATTTGAATCTACTCCATCAGGTATGCTTGTCAGATTGATAGTTAGATGTAATTTATTCTTGGTTTTTTCCTTTCCTTCCTTCCCCTCTTATTTTTCTTTTTTGTTTTACATCAAATGGAGCAGGACTGGCAAAGTAACATTTGAGAGAATTTTTATCTTGCACAGATTTGGGAGTGAAGTAATTCACCAGTGTCCTGGTCATAATATTCAAGCAACTTCAAGAATCAGTCTGTAGATGATTCACAGATTTGTGTGCTTTTAAGTTCTGAAGTGCAGAGGTCAAAAATCAACCCATTCTGATTTAAAATCAAACCAACACACATAGTTGAACAGACTAAAACACTAGTTTCAATGCATTTTTTTTGTCATGTTGATCCGCTCATGTACATGTGGTCCTCCTGCATGACCACTATCCTACCCCAGTTCCTCTAATACAATCCTGAAACAGACTATTTGTCTTTGGTTACTGTGGCTGAAACTTTTATCCTACCTTGCCAGAGCAAAAACTATAGTCTCCTTTCTGGCAGATGTAAAATACTAACCTCTCCTGGGTATGTCCAACAGCGAGACTGTTACATTGTGCAACTGAGGAGCCATGGGACTGTTGCTGGACATTCACCTTGCATGGAACTGTGCTGCAAATCCGGTCAGGTCTGAGTAAGGTGCAGGAGGAACAGCTCCTCAGGTAAAAGTTCTTGCCTTTTTTTTTTCTTTTTTTTTTTTTTTTTCTTTCCCGCTGCAGACAGTGTACACAGTTTAAATTAATCTGCTGTGGAAGTGTTTCAGACTAATATTGCATTTAGTCCTGCTAGTAAAAAAGTTCATCCACTTGCAAGAATACTGATAAGTTTCGTTTTGCACGGCTAAAACTGTGCATGCCTACTTACCTTAACATTTACTTCTGTAAGAACAAACGTACCTGCAGGCCTGGGGTGTAAGGCTGCCGTCAGCTGCGGGCTGTCTTCGACCCTGCTCCGGAGGCGCCTACAAGGGTTCCGCACAAAGGCCGGGGGCTTGGGCTGGTTCTGCCTCCTTCTCGGCCGGGGCTGCCCGTGTGCCCCGGAGCCGCTTGTGTGCGTGGGGCGGTGGAGCAGAAGAGGGCCGCGCTGCTGAGCGTCGGCAGCCACCGCCCACTCCTGTCCCGCCGCGGCCTCACTCCTCTCTCCCGGTTCTTCCTCCTCACGGCTTTCAGCAACTCCCCCTCAGAGCGTTCTCAGCCCACCGCCTGCAGCCACTCGCACGCACACGTCCTGCGTGGGAAGTCCCGTTGGCGCTTCCCAGCGTGGAGGATCGGGGTTGTCTCTCTGAGGCCCTGGGGCCGCCGGCGGGAGGGCGTGGAGCGCACGGCGGGCTGTTGCGCCGAGGACCCTGCACTCGGGACTGGCTGCGGCAGGGGGAGAGGTCGGTGCGGGAGGTAGAACAGGGCAGCGGCTGGAACTTCCACAGAAATGCACCCCCTGGCCTCCCTGAAACATGTTTCGGACCGACTACGTGCAGTTTCGAAACCGTGTCGAGAGGCGGCGGGCCGAAGTCCACCGTCTCACCTACCCTGCTTCGCCCGCCGCCCGACACAGCGCCGACATCTCCGACCAGATCTTGTTTATTTCTGCTTCCTGATTCCCAATGACTTCTCCTTTGTTGAGATCGTGGCTTAAAAAAGTTATGCGAAGCAGTAAGCTGAGCAGCTAAGCAGGGCTAGATCTGAGTGAACAAGGGCGAAATTCCCTTCTAGTTTTGAATATGAAAAAACGGTATCCCACTTCATTACAAGGGCTTCTCCCACAGGTATTTCATGGGCTTGTCAGTTTTTACAAATCAGCGATGCTGCCTTATCCTTGGCCACTCAAAGGATGGGCCCATCCATCCTAGGCTCGGGCAGCCAGCACCTGGTATCTTCTCTCATTCTGTCCTACTAGTGAATGGCACAAATAGGGATACTATGGAGCCTCAAGGTTTGAACTCTTTGATCTTTAAACAAATCTCACTTTAAGAAAGCTGCTCAATTTCTCACCCTGGATTCTTTGTTTGTACTTGGGTCCTAAATGTTAGTATGTTCCCTAATCTGTTCTTAGTAAACTGCTTAAATACTGTTGTAGTGATTGTGTAAACTACAAAACGAATAGCAGCCTTCATTTTTACACCTAATCCTGTTTTTTTTTTTTCTCCATTGTTCTCATAAAATGGATATGAATCACATTCACAAATACCATTAACAGTTTTGTCATCTATTAAACCTCAAAAATGGCTGTAATAGCTAAATACTTCTTTAAAGCACTTTAAAATCTTTTATGATGAAAAGTACACATAGAATAAAATATAATAGTATTCTTACCTTAATGTTGTCATCTCCTTTTAAAGACACACTCAAAATTTCATGTTAGTGCATTTCATTAAATGCACTGTGGGTAAGCTTTGTTCTTGGAAGTATGTTTGCACCCTTAAATTTGCATTTCAATTGAGAACAGAAGTTGATGTTTCACGTTTTCACTAAATACCTGTAGGGATAGCTAAATGTAAAAACACTTGACACTGGCAGTCATGCAATTCAAGATATGCATTACAATAGAGATGGATGATTTTTGCAAATAATACTTGCTGCTGCCCTGCAGTCCTTAACTGTTAGAGAGTGGGACTCAGATGCATCCAGGTACTTTTAGAAAGTGTAAATAATCTTTGGCTGCAAGACTGAAAGCAATTTAAAAGTAAATTAAACTGTGTAAGTTGTCTTTCTCTGTCTTATTCAACCAATGGGCTGTCATGTGAAAGATAGGAATGTTTATTTCTCAGTTTTGGAGGCAGGGTGTTAACTTTTTTGTTACTTTTTTTTTTTTTTTTATATTGGAATAACTTACGTTTATTTAATTAACATGAGAATCAAAATATTGATGGATGTAAGAGAAAGCCTTAATGGAAAGCTTTATTTACGGTCAATAACAAAAAAAGACAACTGTATTAGTAGAAATATATCTGATAAATATGAGGTGGACAGTCCTTAAGAGAAAAATGTTAAAAATAGTGCATGACAATTGAGTAAAGGTAACCATTTAAGATAAGAGGTGCTAATAAGCATTTGATGTGATGGTCTTTCTGCTCAGTTTCAAAAAGATGTAAGGCCAAGTTTTGGAGAGTTGCAGACACAAGACTGTTACAGAAACCAAGCATATAACTAGAATAATTAATTCTGTTTCCCAGATCTGGGGCACACTTGTTAGCATATAAGATATTTTATATACGATTTCCTGCCTTCAGTGGGATGTTTTTAGGTCTGCAGTGGAACTAGTGAAAATCATTTTGTACACGTCTGAACTTGCAGAGCTAATAAAGACACAATGGAAGTGTACCTGTGACTGAACGAAGACCAGAAAAGCAGAGAGTCCCACTTAGATGTTTTATGCTTTAATACCTTGGACTTTTTTTCACTTTAATGTCATGAGCATGGCATGAACTGGATAAAACAATCTGAGAAAGATATTACGGGTGTCAGTTCTGAGAACAGGCCAAATATTCAGGTACATGGCAAATTTTAAAATGATTAAGTTTTATTGAGAGAAATGATTGTCACTGAATCTTTCTGTGAGGTGAAACAACTTTTATTGTTGATCAGAAAATGTCACCTTTACTTCTAGGCAGCATCAAAGAACTCACAGTCTGAGATGACTTAAAGTACAGGGGCCTTGGAAATTTTTGCCTTTCATCCTCCTCTTAAAAGTTGAAGTTTCATGCTTAATACAGTAATGCTGCAGATCAGGAATTGGTTATGTTTTAACTATTGCTCATGGCAAAACTAAACAAATGGGAAAAGAGGAGAACAGTGGATGGGATGTCAGGCTGCAGGAGGAGGTACATTCCAGAAACATAGGAAGAACTTGGAGGGAGCAGTCAGACTGACATGCCTTGTTTCTTTCAAAGCAGGGAAGAAAATTACGTAGCTTCTCACTGTGATTATTAATTGTATTGCTTTACCTTTTTGCGCAGTATCTCTTCTATGTACACACATTGAAAATGCTCATTCTATTAATTTTTAGACATCAACTGAGACAACTTTTTCAACTGTGCAAGACTTGCTTCAAAATTAATCAACTAAATCAATTCAGTTGGAAGATCTGCGTGTTTTCTTGCTGTTGCTCTACTAGTACTAGTATATACTGTTCACTAGCTGGTGTCAATGCAGACTGAGGTAGGAGTTTTCGCTGTATTTGAACTTGATTATTTCTGCAATTGCTGTTGTTTGAGTTTTGCTGGAAGTATCTTTTTAGATGAGGCAAAATCATATAAAAGAGATAATCTTTTAAGTATAATTGTATTATAAACTCACTCAAGTTTTCTTAGGGAGCTCCAGATTAATGCTTCAGTTTAAATCAGTATTGTCCACTGGTCTATAATTTGGGTTATATTGCAGGGTAGTTGGAGAGTGCAGCATTGATTCAGATTAAATTGAACTGAAGATGTGCTTTAATGAATCTAACATAGTCCAACAACTACTGGCTATGGGACTGGACTACAGCTAGGCTGCAGTAACTCATCTGAAATACTTACTGCAGAAATCTGTTCCTTGACCCCAACTGTTTTATAAACAATAAATATAGAATATGTTTAAAAGATCATATAAACTTAGTGAATTCTGAGATGACTGTGTACACAGGATTCAGTATCTACAATTCAAAAGATGAAATACAGCAATGATGTAGAAGACTTGCACCACTTTTGGAAAAATCTCAGTTGAAGTTTGTTTTAATAAAATACAAAAATAGCTATCAGCAGAAGATCAATACATCTGCACTGCCAAAAAGGGGGGTTTGAGGGAAAGGAATCCTCAATTAATTATATTCCACTGTAAACATTTATCACCATACAAATGCAGCTCGCTCTCGTAACATTCTGACACCAAAACGCTGCCATTCTCGCTGATAGATCCACAGCTCCTGAGTTGTGTCAAGACAGGCCAAAACTGCACCTCCTTTCCATGCAATTAAGCGGGGATCCATATCCTGAATTCAAAACAGAGATTGTAAATTTGCATAGTTCTCACAACTCATATCCTAATTTTTTCCAACAGTATTCACCACTTAGAATCTTGGGGGCTAGGGAAGATTTTTTTCAAACTCATGCAGGGAAAAACAGAGAAATAAAAATAAATGTTTATGGTATTTAGAGAAATCACTTTTTTTTTTTTTTTAAATATTCCTTCTAGGCATGTCATGGAAATCCTGACCTCAGCAGTGGAGGATCTGAAAAATGATTAAATTTTGATTTAACAAATGTTCCATGATTAATGTCAATTTAATATTGCTCTTTTAATGTAATACTTTATTTTACTTTAATAAAGAACCCTAACAATTTCCTGCTGAGCAGACAGGTTAACTTCATGAGCCAGTTGTAACTGCTCCTCTAATACTATAGCCTTTAGCTAATAAACACTTCAGTGATCAATACTAGTAAGACTCTTGCCATATTGCTATCACTTTCTGCCTATAATTGGAGAGTGCTATGTTATGAGCTGAAAGCTCTCCTAAATCTCCTCAGATATGCAACTAATCTTTAATTTTTAATTTTTTCTTGTAATCTTTTGAAGATTTTATCAAATCAACAGTTTATGAACCATTTAGCTATCTGTTAACAGTATACCTTAGGTCTTGTGATGACTTCAACATTTTCAACAACTCTTCTAAAAGAAGGTGGCATTTTGTTGAGAATGCGGTGTTGAAGAAACTCTTGAGCTTTATGAAACATAAGGCCTCCTCCCACAACTAAGATGGAGCTGTACATCTTTTTTTTTGTATCATCAGAAGCTGGAATGAAGGGATATATAGAAATATATCTGGGTTTGGTTTTTTTAAAATTAATGTGGCCTGTATGTGGATTATACACAATTTAGTGCAAGTCAAACTACATAGAAATGGGTAAGTGTTCATTTTTTTAATTATTTTTCTATTCCCCAGAGATTCAAAACATCTAACTCAAGAAACCTTAGCAAAGCTGCAAGTATAGGAAACAGTGTAGCTACTCCAGAGATTATGAAAACTTAGGGACCTATGTGTTATTTTGGCAAAATATAGGAGTTGCCATAAATCCACACTGCCTGACATGCATATTTTACAGAACTGTAAAAATTTAATTCTTACCACAGCAGTCAATACTATGAAGAATGGCTTTGTCAAGGCCTAAGGCTTTGCCTTCAAATTGAGAAATAGCTGTTTTCCTGGATATGTGTGCAGTTAAAGGTTCCTCTGAATCATTTCCAGATATCATACAATCACTCTGGGATGATCCAAGTTCCACTTCTTGTGGGTAGAGCCTCTCTGAAATGTCTGAGACTTGGCCTCTCGAGTCTCCTTCAAAAGCACCAGGCTTCAACATAGATTTTCTATCAGCTGTAGCTTTTGCAGACTTGAAAATGAGAAAACAAGTTCAACTATGAAAAATGCAAAAAGATTTTGAGCATTTTACAAAAAGAAAGACTTAACACCTCTGTAATTCTTGTCACCTTTTTGCACAGAAAGGTTAAGCATTTTATCATTTAATTTTAATCCTTACTTTCAAATGAAGTTGTCTTTTTTTTTAACTTTTATTTTGATGTATCAATGCCTTAATATGAAGCCCTCTTAGACTCTGAAAATAAACAGTTCTAATTAAGGACTTGCCTAGACATCCATAATTCCTTACTCTTAAATTGATTATTAATACATCTGGCCCAGATAACAAACTTTGGTTTCTGAGATGAGCTAATGAGTCTTCATTTTATTCCCCAGTTAAGTAATACTTAGTGAAAACTAAAATGACCACTCACACACCTGCTCCTGCTTACTTTGTGTGGCTAGCAGATAATGTTCATCATGAGGATCCTCGGGGTCACCTTGTGACCTATGTTGCAAAATTGTCATTTTTTGTCCAACAATTCCAAACGTTGATGGATAAAACAGAGCCATTGGAGCCTGAATAATAAGAGATTTGACATGGTTTCACTATACAGTGGGGTTTTTTTTTAGGTTTGTTTTTTTTCAAGTATTTACTATAAAAATAGAAAAGAGCTTGTTCTGTTTTTCTCACAATTGAAAATTAAGTAAGTATTTTTCCAAATAATTTTGTAAAATGTTAAAATGTCTTCAGCTTTGTATGATTTAAAAAACCCAAACAAATCGACAAACCCAAACAGATTTGTATACATATATATGTTTCTTTACAGATTCTGGAATTGTCTGATAAATAAGTATTCAAATGCAGTTTGTTAACAAAATCAGAAAATTCAATGGCGATTTGAAAACTTGCAAAATCAGCATTTATTCCTTGCCTCTGAAGCATAAATATCATATTTAGCTGAAGCTACAACCATTCTGGCTAAAGCCAGTTAGGAATTCTTGTTCATCCACTAGTGCTCCATTAGGCCCATTCATACATACAGGAATTAATTTCAAAACTATCATCAAGTGTACATTAAGATAATCCAGAAATCATATGGATTTAGTTGCATTGGACCAATATAAAGTGAAGACCCTGAGCCTGAATGCTGAATATAATTATTGAAATTAAAAAAAAAGCCAAAACACCAACAGTCACCTGTAATTTTTCATCTCCCAATCGGAACTGGTATAATAAAGCTGGAGAATCTGGATGCCGTATCTGGAACTCATGGTCTTGCAATCCAGAAATATCCTAAGATCAAAAATGATGTAAACAACAAAAAAATATTTTATATCTATCAAGCTGCATAATCTATTTAAACTGTAGGAAATAAAAGTAACAAAATTCTGACTGTGAATGTCATTGACTTTCACAAAATTTTTTCAAGTCTTTTTGTTGAAGCACAATCTGCTAAACCAGCCTTTTACATGCCTAGACCTCTAAAATGAAGGTTTGTGCAGAAAGAAGGCAGATCTTACAAAACTGAAGTTGAAAAACAGCAATACGCAGATACTATCAACTTATTTCAGTAATAAAAAAGAAACTACCTTTCTATGGCTAGGGATTCTTACACCTAGAAGAGAAATATAACAAATTACAATTTCTTCAAGTCTAAAGCTTCTCTAGGTTTTGCCAGTATTTTACTGAGAAAAAATTTTACATTTTATTCCATTTGAAAGTAATTGTAGACTTGCAAAATGGTTTTCCACAGTAGCATTCTGTAAAGGGAAAAAAGAATACTTGGAGAATAATCCATTTTCCTTCCTCACCTGGTCTAGATGACAAAATGTTTCCTTCAAGTGCTGAAGCAGCAGGCAATCCAACTTATTAGTTAACTGACAGTCTCTATATGGGAAACCTGCTCGTTGCATAAGCCAATAAAAACACCTTGACACATCAGATCCTCCATATGCAAGGCACAGCCTAAGGCACAGAGTAAAAAAATATTATTTTATTAATCTTCTGAAATACTGGCCTTTTACTGTAGCATACATAGAAGTACAAGCAACATTGTAGACTTGCTGTACATGATGACTCTCTCATGCAGCTCAGTAAAAAAAAAACTTGTGTTAGTAAAAAAAGTCTTGTTTTTCATGTCAAGTCTTTGGTAAGCAGTTAAGTACATGCTTATAGTAATTCTGCATATTAAGAGATACCTGGTGTTACGATGGGAAACACCATCTTCTACACAGCAAACACTTGTCTTCTGATCCCCAACGTCTACTATACATGCACTGCTTAATCCACTTCCAAAAGTAGCACAGACAGACTCCTGGTGTATGATAATTCCTAGGAATGTGAGAAAAAATTTATATCCAATTTATGCCAAATTCCAGAGCCATATTGCTGACATTTAAATGACATCTTAATGTCTTTTAAAATTTACTAATAGCCTGACTCTGCAGTGAAAGTTTGTCTATTTAGTAAAGATGGGGTGGATGGGGACTTACAGATTTTTTTTTGTTGGGTAGGCTCTTAAAGTCTCAAAGCTATGAGTGAGATGCATACCTACAATAAAATGTTCTTTATTTTTTTAAGTTTCAAGATACTGGCTCCAGACTTGTTTTTGTAACCAGTATTGCTGGGTCTTGGTTATTAGATGTACATGAATAATTTTTCTAATTTTAATCAAGTACCACTACCATTAGCATTTTGGAGATGTTCTTTAAATAATTATAAAGCAAGGTCCAGTAGTGACCATAATGACTTGCTAGGTTTTCTCTAAATGTGAAATCAGAGAAAGGTGGCTAAAAGCACAGCAGCTCTTACTGAAAGATTAGCCACAAATTTCCAGCAGTTTGAAAGGAAACTGCATTATTCTCTTTCATCAGAAGGCTTTCCAGTCTAAAAATAAGTATGCAGAGCCAGCTAACCATTATTTGGTTACTCTCAAAAACACTGTCTTGCTTTTGTATATTCAGTGTATGCACTTAAGCAGCACTGAAACCTCCTATCTTGTCATCCTGTAGACAGTAGCAGCATCTTACAGCATATGCTTTTATTTTGAAATCTAAGAATCTGGATACCTTGTGGAGTTGACATTGTGAATTCTAGGAATACTTAAGAAACTAAATTGTTGCTTATTTTATTTCAGCTGAACTGAGAAGCCCATGGTTGGAAGCAAGGAACTTGTTTCAGTGCTTGCCAGCCAAAATACTTGCCCTCATTAAAACAGACAGCAATTACAGGAACAGCAGAAAATGAAATGTGCTAGTCACAGCCAAATTGGGACTGATGTGCCTTGAAGGTAAAAAAAAAAAAAAGTATCTTTACACTATTAATCATTAACAGCTTGTTTGCATGGTACGTGTGGTTTTACCTGAGAAACCCATCTTCATTAGGATCATATTCACCAGTTCTTTGACATGTTGTTTATTATAGATGTCTGGAATTAGTAAAATGCATCTGTAGTACTGAAGATATGAATAGTAAATTAATGGCAGCTCTCAAGATTCTCTTTACATTCTTGAATACCTGATGCTAAGGCAGTAACTTGCATAATATGCTTTCTAAGAGCAGAAAAATTATGTAAAAGGGTAAAGTTTTCATAATTAAAAAAATCAGTTCAAAGCACCAGGTTAAGAGTTTATAGGTCACTAAAATGGTTAAAAGTACATCAGATATAAGAAAAACACCTACTCAGCAAGAAGAAATTATGGAAATATTAGGCACACCATCAGCTGACTCCTTACCATTCAACAAACAAATCTCCAACAGGTTAGGGCTGAAATTTCTATAATGGGTTTTCCAAACCTCCTTGGTAGAAGAATTTATTAACAATTAAACAACTGACAACTTTTATCTTAAAGATGTGGACAAAATTCCAAATGAAATCTTAGGAACCACACTCACCAGCAGAAAGGATTTATTTTTTAAGAAAATCACCAGTAAGAGGCTAACAATAACATTTCCAGAAGTGGACAGAGCCCACATTAATGTGTTTGCTACTCACCTTTAAGTCTTTCAATGGTATTTCCAGGTATTTTTGTATCGCATGTGACCATATAACTTCAAGATCTGCTAATACCGCAGTGAGGGAGCCACCAGGTCCTGCGTGGAGATTCAGCTGCCCTCTTCTAATAGGCCAATGGATATTATAAGAGTCTAGTGGATTAACATACAGTGCCTGGAAAAAAAAAAAAAAGTTCTATGCATCACTTGTCCCAAAATATTAGTAACAAAAACTAGAAAAATATTTCAGAAGCTGACTCAATAGGATAGGCTGAGGGAGCTGGGATTGTTTAGTCTGGTGAAGAGGAGGCTCAGAGGGGACCTTATTGCTCTCTACAACTGCCTGAAGGGAAGTTATAGGGAGGTGGGGGTCAACCTCTTCGCCCTAGTTAAAGATGACAGGACGAGGGGCAATGGCTTCAAGTTGCGCCAAGGGAAATTTAGGTTAGAT
>JANHGL010023905.1:0-25037 GCA_024611195.1 Ceyx melanurus | reverse complement strand
GCACAGCCTGCTGCTGTGTCAGCCACTCCTCCCAGTTTGGTGTCATCAGCAAACTTGCTGAGGGTGCTCTCTATCTCCTTGTCCAGGTCATTGATGAATATATTGAATAATACTGGACTCAGCACTGACCCTTGTTGCAGATGTGGTTGCAGCATGGAGACCTGCTGGCCTGACAGAAGCTGGGCTGGATAGTGATGGAGATGTGGCAATGCGGACCTCCCAGGGTGCCTTCAGCTTTGTTGTCTCAGCACACAAGCTCGCACATCACTGTGACTGTGGTGGTACACTGGAGATGCTGGTAGACTTGGGGTGCAGAGGCTACTGGGTTAAGGTGTGGGGAAGCTGCTGTGGGTTCAGGACCCCTCAGAAGTGCATTGCCAGCCGCAGTGTAGTGCCACACAGATAAGGTGGGTCAGAGATAAGGTCTCACAGAATGCACAAGATGGGCAGATGCCAGGGGCAGCCACCTCCTCCCCAGCACTTTAGGCTCCACTTGAGAGCTGCTGCTGCCATCACTCATGCATTCAGAGGTTGCTGGAAACTCTGGGTCCACTAGGCTGGTGCCCCTCTCAGCCCACTCTGACATCTCCTGCCACCTGAGCTGTCTGTTTTCCTGCCTTGATGGCTGCCACATAGTCTGAGAAGAGTGCTGGAGCTGGGATAGGGTATCATGAAGGAATGGGAAACCAGTTCCACAACTGGTTCTGCAGCAGGGCAGTGTTTGCACATTTGAGTAGGCAGATATGTAAAGTTAGGTTTGGAGAGCATCTGCAGTCTGCTATCTGCCTGCTGGAAGCAGCAACCTAGACCTTGACCCTTGCACCTGAAATCCCCAAGCCAGTAGCTCCAGGGTGAAAGAGAAACTTGTACTACACCATTGACTTCACTCAACTATACCCATATTTATAAACAAAAGCTGCCTTTCCTTTTAAACAAAGCCAGCACTGCTTGTGGGCAGTCTCTCTCCACAAACCAGCCATGGACTGCAAGGGGTGAGACAACTAATCCCACTTCACATTGATTCCACCACCGCCCCACTTCATCCCCATCATCAGCATCCCCAACAAGACCATTAGCACCATTGTCAAACAGGGTGCCACCCGGTCAGGGTGTGCTACTCTGGGATATGCATGCACAGCTGGTTGAGTTGACCGCAGCTCCTGAGCTATGGAAACAACTTTCTGTCATCACCATGAACCAGTCAGATCTCTTAAAGTAGTCAGAGCAAATTCCTGCTGAGACAGAGAGCCTCCCCTTGCAAGCAACTGCACCAAGAGACCCAAAGCCCCTTGCTAAGCCAACCCCGGGAAAGACAGCACCCCTGTGCCCTCCTCCAGCAGTGGTGGGTGTCCCTGTGTCTCTTGTCCAGCTGCAAACACCTGCAAAGCCCCTGCATGTGCCCTAGCTCTGACGTCCCAGATATGGAGGTTCTTTGCACATGCCAATGGGAAGAAGGGGTAAAGAGAGGGAAGAACAGGGTATGGGTCCCCCCCAATATAAACGTGTCTGTATATGGGTATTTACACTGCAAAATGAGTCCTACACCCCAGCTACCCCTCCTGCCTCTCCTCACACATGACAGCCCATAGTCCCCATGTGAGAGGGTAGTAAAGCAACCACTTTTTCCCTCTTCAAGGTTACCAAAATCAGTTAAGGAGGGAACTGCCCAGCAAACAAATGCCCAGCAAATGGTATTAGGGTTCAGGTTGAGCTTGGCTATGCTGGTTCCTGCAGCTGTAACAGCCACATGGACCTCTCTTCCTCTTGCAGGTGGCAGAGGCTTCTTCTATGAGTGCTGCCAGATCCTCCAAGTGCAAGCACCTCACCATAAATATCATATTCCCTCTGCCTTTTCTCTCCCAATTGCAAGACTATCTTCCTTAACGTTCTTCAGGCCAGCTTCACTCCCAGCACAGCACTGAGAGGACCCACCTGCCCTGCCTGGGGCTGGGTCCTGCCCTGGTCTGACTCCACTTCTATGTAGGGATTATGAAAACACCAAATAACCCCATGTTAAAGGAGCAAAATCTTCCCCTCCCACCCCACTCCCCCCCCACCAAAAAAAAGCTCACCATGCATCTCTTCTCCTGTGTCCCTTTTCTGTAAGGATGTCCCTGGCACCAAACCAGACTGCTGGGAAGGTCAGAGCTACCTTTCTTTTGCCTAGAAGAAAACCCAGGAGGATCATTTTCCCCCAACAAGGTGGGCTTTCAAAATAAGCCTCAGAAAGATGTCTGTGGTGTTACCCATTACCAGCCTGGGCATCATCTCACGGAGACTTCAGGCACATAAATATCAGTGTGTTCCTAGGGAGGTATCAGCTCCCAGGGGAGGCAGAACAGGCTGGCAGATGTTTCAAAGCCAAATAGGTCTGCTGGGCTTCAGAGTAGGCACAAGGGCTTCAGGGCTGAGATAGGGGCTTGGACCTTCAGGGAATGACAGCATCAAGCCTTAAGACTTCAATGATTACCAGAAAGCAAGAAAAGGTTGGGGAAATATGACCTTAGTATGGCTAACGGAAATTATTATATTTTTCCCAACATGTGAAAGAATAGGCAGCAAGTCTTTCCTCACAGAAAGATCCACATGATTTCATCTGTCTGGAAAGGCATGAAGACTATGAGATACACCCTGTCAGATTCCCTACACCAGTGGGTCCCTAGTGCAATAAGCAGTGCAACCAACAGCAGGACTTGCTCCCTTCCCACCCCATTTGCCACTATTTCCAGCCCCAAATTTTTGCACCCTCACCTCCTTCTCCTTTCTCCAGGTCCTAGAATACTCTATATACTGGAATCCTTCTCCACTATCACCTCTCCCCTGGCAGAGATGGGCTTCTGCAGAGCTCACTGCCAGTGTGAGGGTCTCAGCGTTATCATAGCCAGAAAGAAATAATCTCGTACCACATTTAGTGCAAATCTCCCAGAGCAAGCATCATGACATCTGCAAATCACAGAAACTTTGTGTCCTGCACTAATAAAACCTGAACACTTTACAACAGGCAGAACTTGAGTTACAATGGTGGTGGCCCCTGGTGATGTTACCTCAGCCTCCCTGTCACTCCCCAGCCAGTTCATCGTTGTTATGTCACTACAATAAATACCAGAACAAAACTGACGGCGTTTGGTCACGTATCATAAAGCATTGCCCCTGTCCTCCTTCGGTCCGTGTCTTTGCAGCCTTGTTTTCCTTCCCTATCAGTCATCAGAGGAGCCTTTAGGGACAAACCGCTTGACTATGTGACCAGCCAGGTAATAAAAGCCATGCAGAACTGCAGCTGTGGCATCGACGACCAGCGAGAAGGTGCCTCCGATCCCAGTGGCCAGGTCTCTGAGGACAGAGGGAATGGCACAGATGGAGTGGTAAGGGAAAGATGCAAGGTGAAGGACAAACCCAATGGGGATGCGCAGGATCCGGTAGGTGAGAGACGCCACATCTTGAACAATTTGCAGGAAGCCCAGGAAGATGCTGACAATGACCCTCCCCACATCATAGGGGATGCTGATGAGCACTGTGCAGATGGCTTTAAGGTAGGACACCACCCCATTCCACAGGCTGTAGACTCCACCCAAAAGAGTACCAGCAACACGCTTGATAACAAGCCACAGAAAATGAAACACAAATTTCACTAGCTCCACAAACAAGTAGATGAGGAGTTCCAAAATTTTGATGAAGGGGGTAGCAATGATGTCAGCCACTTTTCTCACCAAGCCGCTGTCTTTGGCCTCCTCGTTGTCACTTGTTCCTACTTGCTCTCCAGAGTGGATCTGACTGACAGCTTGCAGTATTGCTTCTGTTTTCTCCTGACTTTGGTGGTCTTCCCCACAGTTGCCCTTGAACAAGTGAACTCCTGCTAGAAGCTGCTTCTCCAGCTGTCCCACTGTGAGCTCTGCCAAGCTGTTTTCATCATTTACTTTTTTCACTAGTCCCAGGGACCACCCCTGTGGACCATCACAACAAGCTGCCAACCACAGGGTCTCTGGCACTGACACCTTGCCTTTAACTAGTATGCTGGAAGGAATCGCTCCTGCAAGGAGATACAGATGATCCTTCTTGGAGCAGTGAGGGACCAGAACTTGCTCCACTACCCTCCTGATGTCTCTGTGCCAGCTTTTACTCAGAGATGGGCTCAGAGGGACAGCATTCGTGAGCGTGTAGGTAGCCATCTGGAAATCCTCCTCATTGAGCAAGCTGGGATTGAGCAATCCTCTCTCATAACCAGAATCCACATAGTCTGAGGTCAGGGCTTGATTTGCACCAAGGTTAGCTACAGTGCCAACGATATCGGCTTCAGGCACCATCTCGTTCAGGTCATTCTCTGGATCATCTATCTGAAATAGTAGAGAGAAGAGTTACTGGATTTAATTTGCCTTCCTAGAAAGCAACATGTTAAATGGGCCTTGAAATATGTTTTCCATTATGACTACTACTACATGCTGTACCTTGGACAATATCCTGCGCTCCTTCCTTATTTCCCTTGCAGTGCTTCAGAGGAGTGTACACACTGCTCAGCTGCCCTGCCAAACACTTAAGAGTTAGACTTCAAGGGATGGTTGCAACTCTCCAGTTTGTTCCACAGCACTACACAGCTCCCAGAACCTCAGTAGCCATCCTATGTCAAGCTGTTAACTTGTGGTTTTCTTTACAGAAGATATTTTCAAGACCAATAGATGGCTTGATTTAGGGTCATGTTCTCCCCTTCTACAATTGTGATACCTCCAGCTCATTTAAGCATCTACCATGGCACCTTAATTCAGTCCCTCTGAATTACCAAATCCAAGCTATGAACAAAAACAAAAACAAAAAACCAAGAACCATGCTAAGTAAGATGCCTAGAGAAGGCATTTACTTCTCAGGACTGATTGTGTAAGAAGCCGGAATGAAACCAGGCACCATGGTAGGTGACCTGAACTTCCCTGCCCTGAACACAGACATGGCAGTGAGCTCCCAGGGCTCTCTCATGGCTTGTCATTAGCAGTCTGAGCCTCATGTCATTAACAGGCTGAACCTCATCCTTAATTATCGCATACCTGCCAGTATAACATGGGCAAGGATGCTGTCACCACAGGTCCTTGATGGAATCTATGCTGCCTGCTCGTGTCTTCCATTCCTGTGCCACAGAGCCAGAGGCAGCAACTGCCGCAGTGGGAGTTCATCCTGGAGTCATGACCAGAGCCATGCATGGGAAGGTAACACGCAGTGTGGCAGGTAACATGCTAAACACCATTTTGTGATCAGGTCTTTCTTGGTTGGCTGCAGCTCTGCCTGCTCCTCAGTTACTCCTATTGACAATGTCTGCAGCCACTCTGGGGGGTGTGCCAGGTTGTTGTTTTCTTCCCCAAATTAGAAGGTGAGCATGTTGGTCACCATCTCCAGTAGTCTGTTCCAGAGATTGTGACACTCAGCTCCCAGCACTGCAATAGCCCAACTAAACCTGCTAACTTCATTTCCAGCCTATAGACTGTTTACTGAACTATATAATACATACTTTGGAGACATCTATGGCAGACAGTTCGTTGTCTACCTTGAGTCACTCGCCAGTCAACCAACCTTCCTCGTCCCTCAGCCCTCCTGCAGTGCATTTGGACAGATGTCCCACCATGATCTTGCAACCTGACCCAGAGTTTGCATCCTCTTAGTGTCACATCAACTCCTAGCAGCTCTGTGCCAGCCTGTGTGGGAGAGAGGGTGACAGGGCCAGTGCCAGCAACTGTCAACAGCTATCCATCATCCCTGACATAGGATCAAGCCCTGGCCAGGCCCCTGCGGTCCGGGCTCAGGGCCCCCTCTACACCAAGGCTGGTTGGTCACAGTGCCAATGCCAGCCACTACAGAGGCTGCATTCCACCCATCTCCAGCTAGAAGGTTTCTTGCACTTTGTTTTGAAGCATCTGATTCTTATTGCTTCAGGACTGGAAGGATCACAGCGAGTCCCGTGTGATGATGTGAAGTCATAGTTTTTTCTAAATACACCACTTTTAAAAAAACTGCGCTGCCTCTGCCTTATTGTGCTCCTCTTGCTCAGACACCCCAAACTCACGGGCTGCCTGATGAGGTCAGACATTCCACATTCCACAAAATCATTGTCCTTTCTTGCCTCATCCCCCCAACTCATTCTCCCTCTTCTGATGATGTACTATGTTGGACAAGGGAGCACCCAGTGCGTTTAATCCCCCAGGGCAGGTAGGGGGGAGCACGCATGGCTGCCAGGCTGCGTCTGGGAGCTGCCTGCCATGTATGACCCTTTTGAGCCTGATGCCCATGCAGAGATGCTTATCCCTTCTCACTCCCACGGCAGTGCCACAGCCCCTTTCCTGCTCCTGGACCCTACATCCTTCTCAACAAATGAAGGGAAATGATGGAGGAGGACTGAGGTGCTGCACCACAAAGACAAGCAGACCCGAGATGTATCAGCTCTGCCTCCTGGCAGAGATTCTCAGCCTACATGAAGCAGATGGTATAAAATTAATTTCCTCTCCTGATGAGCAGATGCATGCAAACTTTGAGGTGCCTATTCAGAAAATGTCTCTGGTTACTTGTTCAATTGCAGGCTTTTGCACATACCACTGGGACTGTTTAGGTGTAATTAAAAAAGAACATGATAAAAATGTGGCCTTGTGTTGTTCATGCGTAAGGCTCTGACATCATTGAGTCATGCTTATAATAACTCATGTTATGGTTTATAATAACTCTTGTGTAACTGAGATTTTCATGCCTCCTCCAGCTCAGCCCCAAAGGCAAGCTGTCTCAAGCACCACATCTAATCTGTATTGCAAGCTACCTTTCCTCACTGCTTCAAAAAGCTTTTGGTTTGTTTTACCCCCCAAAGCACATCTGCATTCACAGAGTCAGCCATGAAGCCACTCATCCAAATAACTTGGAATAGCTAAGGGCAAGACCCAAGCAGACAGGTAAACATTCTTCAGATGGGGGCTTAAAAATAAACTATGCATCTGAACACCTGTATAGATGTAAGCACCTAACAATATTGACATGTTTCATAAAGCAGGGGTTGTGGTTTCACAGAAGGGACAGAGGCAGAGGGAGATTAAAAGTGTGGCAACACAGCTATTAGAGAAGGCAGCTTCCATGGGGTTTGGTCATTTGGCAGTGTAGGACACTGTTACCTCCCACCTTCCACACCCTAGTACCACAGTACTTGATGTCTCCTCAGGCATGCTTACAACTCTGATTGCAGTGCAGGTATTTCATCTACCTTTCATACAGGTCCCAGAAGGAGGCACAGTGCATGCTATGCCAAGGTTTCTGTGGTAGGATGTTCATGAGTGGCTCTAGAAGTACCTGCTTCTTGTGACTGTCCACTAAGACAGATGCCAAGAGTAGCTCAGAGGTAGCTGAGCTATGTAAACCCCACCTTGGCCATCTGGCTTCTTGTAGTCATCAACCAAATGAAAACACAAGATGATTCTTCCAGCCCCTCGTGCATCAGGACAGAAAAAGCAACTGCAGAGTTTTCCTCTAAGCTCTCGAATGAGTTGAAAATACAGGTTTTCAGACAATGAAAACAAGATGAGGTGAAAGCCACCTAAGTGACTTGCCCTCAGCCCCTAGGAAATCTGTCAGAGCAGGTCTGCATACCTGAGCCTGGGGGAGCCCAATCAGTACCCTGCTCATCAGCCTACCACGACTGCTCTCATCTCATTTTTTCACTAATTGCTGAATTAATTCACTGTTTCCAGCTGCCAATAGGCAGTGGGTAGCACTGACATTCCTCACTCTTCTCACGCAGTTATTGCCTCTGCGCTACATTTGGTTATTTGTTTCTCAGACATGCATTCCTGAAGAGGTAGGCATGCAGGGAGTAAGATGGTGCCCTCACAATGTAGATCACTACCTCCAAAAAGAGCATGTGACAACACTGAGGTCAGAGAGCATTTCTCTAATTACTTATTTCTGTTTGCTCTGTCTCTTCATCTCCATGTGCATGTACATAGGTGTAAGCACCTGCCACAGTGCAGCTTAGCCTGCTCATATCCAGCTATCCCTGTCCTGGCAAGAAAATTACCCAGAAAACAGCCAATATAACCTCGTAAGGTGTGCTGCAGATCAGGTCTTGCTAAAGGGTTCCCTTCAGCAGCCATGTGACCTTTCCTACCCACCTCACCTAGCCTTGATAAAAGTACCCAGAAGGGGTGTGAAATCTCTTCCTCACTTTCTCTTCCAAGAGGTGAGTGCTCATTTCTTGACTTACATAGGTAGTTTTTGTAGTCCTTCTATCTTAACTCTACAGATTCTTCAGACCTTCTCTTTTTTTTTTTTTTCCTAGGGCTTTATTGTCTCAGACTGAGGCTCTTCCAGTGAACTGCAGAGCTGCTATCTCCCATCTCTGAAACACCTGCATTTCAGCAATGGGTGAAAGGGATCCATTGCTGTAATGGGGACTGGCAGCTGGAAACTAAGAACAGACCCACTGGAACCCATGGGCATGCTCTGAAGAAACCAGAGAAACTAAAAGTAGTGTCTGTCCAATTATTTTGGGTGCTACAGTAGGCTTTGGTGTCAGAATTCTGATACAAGGTTTTGGGCTCTGGAGTGCTGGCAGGCACAATGACAAGGTAAGGGGTGAAGAGCCTGGAGGGAAGGGGAGTCAGCTGATGGGAGGTGCTGGAGAACCTGAGCTGCTGTGGAGGGGTTGTCCACTGTTCCATGGCAGGAAAAGCTTTTCAAGCCTGGCTGGGCAGGTCTGCTGAGTCAGACCACAAGGAGCAGGAGTAGATATGGTGGCTAGAGATGATGACGGGTGTCGGTGGTCAAGGTGAATGGGAAAAGCTCTCATGTCTGCCACTATGCCTCACTGTCTCCATGGCACTGACTGAAAATCCTTGCTCAGCTAGGTCCACTTTGTTCTTTAAAAATTCATGACCCTTCCTTAAATCCATAATGTCCGTCTGAAAAAAAGCTTCCCTGTGTTTTAAAAAGGTAAGCAGACACGTCCCATAGCCATCTGTGAAGTGGAAGGAGAGCAGATCAAAAGGCCCTTGGGAACTGCTGTAACTCAAAACCAAGCCCAAGAAAGCAGGGAGACAGTCCAAAGTGAAGACAGGAATGCAGGATCTCCTGTCTTCACTGCCTATGACCTTGTGGCCTTAGTATCTCATCACTCCACATGAGGAAACTGAGGATGGCATCCACTCTCTGGGGACAGGAGTGAGCTTTGATTTTGGTTATGTCTGGCACCTGAGGGACCCACTCTCAACATGCTGCTCTCATACTGCTGCCCCTCCTGCCCTGATGAAGCAGCCTTATGTGCTGCCAATCTTTCCTGAGCTGACTAGATGTGGGTAGCTTGATGTTTGCCACAACATTCCCCATCATCCCTGCTGAAAAGCCTGAAACATGGCAAAAAAATAGAGGTAAAGTGTACATATTCTCTTTGGGCACCAACAGTTTTTTAAGGATTTCCTTTACATTTAACAGCTTGAAGGGCTTGCTTAAACATACCAAGTCAGTGGAGACAAAAATAACTAAGGATCTGGGGAATTCCTTTTGTCCTGCACACTTCTGACCTGACTGAAGTCTGCATGCTCCAGGACACGGAGACTCACTTCCCTACTGGAGTCTGCAACGCAAGGACACACCAAAAAGCAACTGCAGTTGACTTGGTGAACCACAGATAGATGTTTTCTCCCTGTGCAGTGAAGCTAAAGAGCTTGTATCAACACTGCGATCACACTGGCAACGGGACAAACTTCAACTTGCTGCTGTCACCCACCGGCAGCACTGCCCACCCATGGCAGCCGGCCTTGCAAGTCAGGCACATCAGCTGGTGTCAAAGATGCCTTTCCTCTCCCCTCCCAGCTTTTATTAAAAGCCCCCTTGGGACAAGGAACTATTTGTTTTCTGAGTGGCAAGCACAAAAAAAAGTTCTGCTTTTCTTAATAGTGAAAGAAGTTCAGGCACAAGAGCTCCTGCCTCCTCTGCAAAATCCTGTCCCCAGCTTCACCCCAGAGGGAATGTTCTCCAGGCGCAGACGATTTACAGCAAAGGAAAAGCTGACTTACCTGCGGTTCCACCAGCCAGGCCTCCTCCTCATGTTGGGCTGGCTTTGTATACTTAAAAGCTGAATAGAGAGGAATTTTGTCCTTAGTACTGTAGAGGGTTGCAAATCGTGGCTCTTTGTTGTACTGCTGACAGATTTTCACGTGGAACGGCTCCACAAATCCTTCGGGTGGGACTTGTCCTGGGAAGAACACATTACATTCGGCAAAACCACTTTCATCCTCTCCAACAAGTCTGCCCTGGGAAAAGCCTGGGAAAACCGAGACGCAAAGCAAAAATACAACTGACGTCTTCATGGCCCACTCCCCGGAGCTGAGGGAAGCCCCGTCTGCCTCCGCTGGATACGGCAAAGGACCTGCGCTCTGAGTCCATACAGCAGCGAAGCCAGAAAGCGTCTGGAATTCGGGTGTAGCGTGCGAGGGAAATGAAATGCGAAACCGCAGCCGATCCCTTCGGGGAACCAGCGCTTTCTGGAGGCAGCGCCTTGTGAAACCGAACGTGTGCCAGGCTACGCTGACACCCGCTGCGGACGCCGACCGCCTGCGGGAGGGACCGCCGAGCAACCTGAAATCACCAGCGCTCTCTGCGAAGAGGAGGAGGGAGGGAAGCCGATGACAGCCCAGGGCTGGAGCTGAGCAGCACCGGCTGTCCAGGCTGGGGCTCACCGCCGGCGGGGTGTGGTGTGCTGCATTGCAGCAGAGTCCCCGGCAGGGATTTTTGGCTGACACATCCAGAAATCTTCCGGGGCTGCCGGGGGGGATGCTGCAAAGTCAGATTCACCACCCTGCAGAAGGTGTTGGCCGCCCTCTCCAGCTGTGAGCCTGGACAAAGTAGAGGGGGAGGAAGGGAGAGGGAGAAGAAGAGAGGGGACAGGATATTGGAACTGCTGGGAACCCACTTTTCTCCTTTTTGGGGTGTCTCTCATTATTATCCCTGGCATGGAGATTAGACTCGATCTTCAGAGGTCCATTCCAACCCCTACTATTGTCTGATTCTTGCTGCCAACAATGTGCTGCTAAACTGCCTGGAAAAGGCATTAACCTCCTGCCTCTTCTGGAGCTGTACAGGGCATCCAAAATGCTCCAGCATCACCTCACCTTGGCAGACCGTCGCTCAGAAAATATTAACAAGAAACAGAAGGATAAAGACCCTCAGATCACATACCCCAGATCAACATGAAACTAAATATTTTTACCAAACTTGTAGAAGTAGTTTAAAATCAAATCAAATCAAAACATATCTATCTAAATAGAATTAAACTTCTCTGAGTTTATAATCAGCAGAGTGACCATCTGTCCAGTCAACAGCTGCATATGGTACCTTGGCTACTGTTGGGTAAATGGCTTTGTTCCTTCAGTGACTAAGAAAACTAATGCTTTCAGAATACTGGGGATGGAAAGAAGACTGCAGAACAGTCCCACAAGAGTCAAGAAAATATGCATTTTCCCACCCAAGAAGTGGAACATCCAGTTGTGTTGCCAACAAAAAAATCCTGGGTACCAAGAAGGCAAAGGTCCCCTTTATGTGATTTCCAAGCAAAAAATTCCAAGTGCTACCAACCCACAGGTGCTTTGCCTTGTAATAGTCCACATTTCCAGTGATGAAATGGACAGGGCGTAGTTAATTGCCTCTTCAAGGTGAGAGGAGGAGACTGTAAATGTGCTAAAAATAGACTGGACTCTTACAGAGTCATTCCTCTACTCAAGGATGTCTTCTGGAAGTATTAAGACAAGGAAATAATGCATCACCACCTTTTGGTGTGGTGTTATCAGTTGGGGGAGACAAAGGTGGGTTGGACAGGATGGGAAACAACAGGAAATGTAGTAACTGGGCTTGGTTTCAGTCCAGGAAGATGCTTGGTCACACAGCCCTGACAGAAAGAGTTAGTCATGTTTAGGAAAGATGATGGAAATGAAAGCAAAGCCACAGCCTGACCTGAAGACAGCAGCTCCAAAAGACAGAATCCACAGAATTCCACAGAATTACTGAGGCAGGAATAGACCTGCAAGATCATCAAGTCCAGCCTAAGACGTAACACCACAACACCTAACTAAACCATGTCACTGAGTGCCTCATCCAATCTTTCCTTAAACACCTCCAGGGATGGCAACTCCACCACCTCCCTGGGCAGGCCATTCCAGTGTCTAATGATCCTTTCTGTAAGGAAGCGCTTCCTAATATTCAACCTAAACCACCCCGGCACAGCTTCAGGCCATGCCCTCTTGTTCTGTCACTAGTTGCCTTGTAAAAGAGCCTCGGACTCTCATCTCCCATGAAGACCATTGGTGTGAAAGTCAGCATGGAGTTCTATTCCTCTACTCCCAATCCCATTTTCTCATCAAGTAAGGCCCCTCTCCAGTTTCTGTCTAATTTGGGGTGGCTGCTGCAACCCTTGAATGTGGAGGTGTATGTTTTTTTTCTATTCTTGTTAACAGCAATATTACTAAAGATGCTATTGCCATCATCATGGTGTGACACCCATGATGCTGAGAAGGTAAGAACACACTCTCAGACAAAGGGTCACAGATGACAGAGGAGTCAAACACAGTGAGATGGAGCTGATCAAAGGTTTTGACAACTCTGTGCTGCAGTAGCTTATCTGCTATAATGCCCTTTTATAGGCATGACAGGGAGTGATGCCTATATGGACTGATGCTAAAGGGAGTATTAAGATCAGATCCAAAACAGCCCTAAGACTGTCGATATGAGCAGAAGGGCTCTGCAAAACACACATTGGGTTGGAAGTGATCTGGTGAAAGCAGTGTGGCCTTGGAGGAACTGGGGCTGCCTCCTCCAGACCCACTGAGGACTGATCATGTAATGAGCAGGGGGATGCCAGCAGTGCAGGCAAGCACCTGATGTTTGATGTAATGAAGCAGAGGGAGCCTGGGGAAGATGCAAAGAGGCATGTAATGTGGTCAAAGGGACACATAAGAAAAGTGATGCCTTGGTGGCAGGTGGAGGTGTGTGGGATGATGGGAGAGGTTTTAGGCAATAGACTGTATAGGCACAGGTTTGCAAGGCATACCAGAGATAAAGTGTGTTGTGGAAAATAAAGACAGAGAGGTTGGAGAGAGGGAAGGGCAAGAAAAGAGATATGGATCCAGAAAATGAGGTTATTGGGCAAAAATCAGAGTTGAGGGGAATCTGCATTTCTTAAAACCTGGGGTACTAAGGAAAGGTTAAGAAGGAAAATTAATAGAAATAGGTGTGAGGAATCCCAGGAAGCAGATTGTGATGGGTCAAGAGAGGAGATAAGAGCAAGCTGAGGAAAGCTGTCTCCTTCTGTGATAAGGAGAAAACATGAGGAGGCAGGGGGTAAAGGAGAAGGAAAGGAGATTTTCATCCATATTCATTGACCTGACACAGATGACCAAGGGTGTCAGGCACTAAGAGCAATGTTCCAAATAATACCTCCCTGCAAAACAAACCTGGAAAACATGCAAGCATCCAAACCCTTTAGCCATGAAGAAGCTGCCAGGCTTGTTCGCCTGCTTTCCCACACTGTGTCTCCAGTCCTGTCTCTGTTCACATGGCTGACACTGGATTTGCTACAAATAGCAGATCTTTCTCCTCACATGCCTGACCTCTCTAGTCTAGTCATTCAAAACATTCTTGTCTCCAAATATTTTTCCAGGCCAGCTCTCCTATCTACTACCACAATCTCCATGTGGGATCCTGGTGCTGTATGTGACTCTCCCATTCTGAAGGAAAGGAAGAAGAAAGCATTTCCAAGGGCAAACAGTGAGTGGAGATACCAAAGATTGGGCTTGGAACACAGCAGTGCCAGCAGACAAGCAATGGCATGTCAGAGAGCATATCTGACTCCTCACTGTCCCATGGGGAAACAGTCTCTTTAAAATTAGCTGTAAAACTTGGTCTGGGAAAGGAGCCCAGTGTTGAGCTAGGGAGAAAAGCAGCACTGAAAGAATTTCCCTGTTAAAACAAAGAGATTCAAGGGCAGGGCAGAAGGACAATAAATTATTTGGGGAAGACATGCTGTCGGTATTTTGATTCCCACCGTAAAACAGGTCTTGATGTCAATCTCTGCTGCCTACTTGTTAGGTGTTTGCACAGATATCATCACATCCTCTCCCTGCTGCCCACTGTGCATCTGAGGAATGGCCCACTAACGATGTAATGATCGTGCTTCTTTGTGCTTACCTTCTGGTATGATGCTTACAAACAAGGGTGGGCAAGCAAGAGGCCACTAACCTCCTCAAACAGCCAGGGATCTGGCTCCTCAGCTTCCTAATCTGCCTTTCCTCCTGGCCACACTTGCAGTCTCCAACCACAGCTGTCAGTGGATACCTCTAAGTGGTGTCACAGTGGAAGTAAGAAGAAGATGGGGAGGTTAAAAACATAAAATCATGAAGGACTTTGTGTGTGATGCTTAGAGGAAGAGGTTGATGACTGGGAATGGTGATGAACCCAAACATGCTGTTCTCCGGGTGATAACACTGTTAGGACAGAGACTGGTTCTGTGCTTGTACAAAAAAGCTTGCATGGTGACAGAGACCTTTTAAACCATGAAGTACAAATGCATTGCATAAGGAGCTGGGGTTGTTCAGCCTGGAGAAGGGAAGGCTCTGGGGTGATCTTATAGCCACCTTCCAGTAACTGAAGGGGCTTACAGGAAGGCTGGAGAGGGGCTGTTTACAAGGCCCTCTAGTGAAAGGACGAGGAGTAATGGGTTTAAATTAGAGAAGAGTAGATTTAGACTGGATGTCAGGAAGAAGTACTTTCCCTTGAGGGTGGTGTATCAGTGGAGTAGCCTCCCCAGGGAGGTGGTTGGGGCACCATCTCTGGAGATATTCAAGGTGAGGCTGGACAAGGCTCTGAGCAGCCTGGTCTAGTTGAGGGTGTCCCTGCTCATTGCAGGGGGGTTGGACTAGATGACCTTTGGAGGTCCCTTCTTTCTAAACATTCTATGATTCTATTATTCTACTGAATAAAAATAATAAAATCCAGATGCTACATCTTTTGACACTTCATTACTTAAGTCTGAAGCTCAAAAGATCTTTGTTAATATTCAGGCTGTTAGAAACAAAGACAATTACATTCTTGTGCTTGACAGCCAAAGTAGGATAGATTTAGATTAACAGTAGAAGGCAATGTTTTTAACAGTGCAAGTGGTTGACTACCAGAACGAGTTATTTGGAGATATACTGAAAGCCCCAACACTTCAATTCTTTTAATAAAGAGGTGCTTTTTTTAACACAGTCAGAACTACAATGAAAAAACCAATACTTCAAATGGAATGGCCTTTGTTTTACACTTTTCAGTTGGTCAGACCCACAACGTTTCTTCAACACCTTAAATCTGTTTTGAACCAGCAAGGTGCCTACTTGCATGCTTTTCTTCTAGATATTATTACTAACTTTTTATAATTTGATATATTTCATTTTTTCAAAAGTGTGGTGCTATATCCAGTCAATGCTGAGCACTTGCTGTATCAGGTGCTGCCTGAAAACAAGGTGTGAGCAGCTCCTGATGGTCTGCATTGGCAACAGATTGATGAGTGGGAACAAAATTGGAGGCAGAGACTCATTAGGCTTGCATCATCTCAGACGAGACAGAGAAAGCCATAATCATTGAGAAAGCTAAACCTGCTGGCAGGATCCAGAAGCTTTAATCAAGAAGTAAGATAGCAGCCGCACCCAGGGCTGCCTGTCTCCAGTAATAGCACCCTGTTTTGGAAACAAGGTGGAGGAGGAGGAGCAAGATGGTGTGCACTGGGCGTTTGGACAGACCCAATGGATGAAGGAGAGGTTCCATCCACTCCCTGGCTCCAGTGTCCTGTGTGCCACTTAGATCAGCAGTGGAGATGACAGCATGGAGCCCAGTCATCCCAACAGCCAAAGCACAGTATCAGGCACTGCAAGGGTGTGACTTGCATCTTCCTAAATTGCCAGGCAAAAATGAGATGGCATCCTACAGAAGTGTCTCATCCCTGCACTATCTATAAAGTGAGTCCAGATTGTCCACAGCTGGTCAGACAACCCTTGGGCAGGACCTAATGTACTCCTGTCACTTCAGGGAGTTAGCCCCAGAAGGATCAAGTGTGTTGGCTTTGTTGAGGGAAGGGCGAGCAGGTCTTTCTCCATGCTCCTTTCAGGCCTTGTTGTTATTGAAATACATATTACAACTGCTTCTAGACATAAATGTAAGATAATATCCTCCACATATGTTGCTTCTCAGACAGTAGTGTGCCTGGGGTAAGATACAGATGTTAAAACACTGTCACCAGTCCCAGGATCTCATCACTGACATGAGTACAGGGCATGGCTCCTGCCCTCAAGAGTTCACAGCGTAAACAGCCAGGATGAACTGAATGTTTTCTTCCAAAAAATAAAAGCAGCACTGCTTTTAGTCACACTACCCAACAGCAGGGTGGAAGAAAGTACAGGCCTTAAGTTAGTGTTTTAAATAAACTGGTAGCTGTTTGGGACTGCAGGTTAAATTACAAGTGCAGGAGCTGAACCCTCTGGAAAGCAGACCTGATTTTGAAAACTTCTCAGAAGAAGAGAAGAGACAGAATTTGCAGTATCTCTGCTGGGATCTGATATGCAAGTGTCTGACTTTATTTCCACGGGAGATAGTATTAACTTGTCTGGGGCTGTGTAACACTTGCCGTATATCGGGCTGAGAACACCCAGTTCCAAACACATGGTTTATCATGTGGACAGCCAGGGTGTGCTCAGCTTCAATGCTTTTGTGTCTCCTGTCTAGATCTCAGGGTAGGCGTTACAGCTCCCCAGAGCATGCAGCAGAACAGAAATCACACAAGCCAGCGCATTACACAGGGACCCTTGTATACCAGACAGTCACTGGTGATCAAGTGTGATGCTTCAGCACTGCTCTGCAAAGAAAATTAAAAGCCTGTGTATCCTCAACATCTGCAGCCACGAATCCTATCCTGGCTGCAGGCACTCAAGGTAATTTTGTTCTCTCTATCTTTACGCTCAGTATCAGCATCTAGGAGATTGAGGTTTTAGTCTTAACTTCATCAGGAGGTGGGAGGGCTGCAAGATAAGCAGGATCATAAGAGTCGTCCAGTCACTATCCTGCGGCCCCGGGCTGCTTGCTATGGCACTTTGTACAAATAGTCACAGGTTCACAAAGTCAGAAGGTGAAACACTTTCTGCCCTTTAGTTCTGTAGTGAAAGCACAAGAGCCAGAAACTCACAATCTAGACTGGACCACACTGCTTACAGTCCCTCTGAGCAGTAGACCCTGCGCCCATGCCATGACATGGTGCTCTCAATCTCTTTTGTGCAGCACCCAAATGAACCAGAGCTCCCTGGAGAGCACTCCAGACCTCCATCCTTCATGCAGCACAATGCAATACATGACCACTCCACATGTTTCTGTCCTTACATCTGATGGGTAGTGCTTTAGAGCCAACCTAGCACAGACTGTAGAGGTCATAGCTGTTAAAGGCTGCAGAGTTGGAGTTGTTGCAGTAGGCAGGCTCCAACACAATGAAAACTTGAAGGGGGGGTGGGAGGAGATGAGAACAGTGCAGAAAGCACATTCATCACGTGCCAAACATTCCTGTGAAAGTCCTACCCACACAGACACCAGCTCTATTGGTGCTTCTCTCCACAGCTGCTCACTGAACTTCTGTGCTGTGGTGGGACTCACCATCCATGAGACCCACCACCCTACGCGGGACCAGGACACCTCCCTCTATTCCTGTTTAACATTTTTCTTGACATTTCAAGAATGGCAAGAAAAAGTTACTAAAGGCATATTTAAGGTAGTATTGGAGAGGAGCAATCAGGTCAAGCTGCTTCATGTGAGTATTTTTGCAGGGACAGACATGAGATGTGGCTGCTTGCACCATGCTCATGGCAGGCACAAGGCCAAAGTGAACAGGAGAGGGAGGGAAAGGAATGCAGAATTCAGGTTCAGTTACTAATCCTCAGCAGCAATGATACAGCAACAGGCAGAGTCTTGCCAAGATGAGGCATGACTACAGACGTGTTTGCAGCACACACCTTCTCTCTGGGCCCCTAGTCTGCAGGGAAGAATGCAACACCCTGTTCAAAAAGCCTCCTGCTTCTGCAGGTGGGATTTTGCTTAAACCTACTGTAGAGCTCCACACTTACCTGAAGGAATTGGCCACCATAAATCCTGAACCAATCCAATCTGCTCATCAAGTTTTGATACTCCTAACCAGCACTAATCACTTAAACATTTGAACACCTCCTGCCCCTGTGCCCAAACCCCAAAATACAGATCAAAACCCAAGAAGAGAACAAGTTTTGCCAGGGTCATCTCATCCAGGAGATAGTTACTGATCTTGTAGGAGAAGCTTGCCTCATCCCTAATCTATGTCCCAGAGCAAGAGTCAGTGTACAAGTCCAGCTCAGAGGTGATGGGTCTGACAGTAAAACTACACAGCAAAGCCCTCTGGGCTTTGTCATACAATAAATCAAATCTCATATCCTGCTCTTACATGGGATATGGCATGTATAGATTTCAGAGCCTTTGGTCCATTATCCATGGTTTTATAAGAAGGAAATGCACAGGACTTGGGGGCAGAGGGTTACTTTTTCAAGGCTTCCATGCTAGTAAAGTGCTGGGAAGAAAATACCAGTTTCCTGAGAGCCATCCCGCTGGACTGACACAGCCCCACATAACCTCCCTTGAGGCCTCAGCAGCTAAAATACTGTGAATTTGTTATCAAGAACTATGGGAACATCAACCTAGACCATCCCACTTGTGGGTCAAGAGTTCATTATTTTGCAAGTTGTTGTTCTTTGTTTTCATCTGGATCAGAGTAAACTTGCTTCTGCCCACATCTGAAAGAAACAATGCAAGTGGTTAAAACTCTTCCAAAGCCAGAACTGCCTTGCTACTGGATGAAGCCTTTGCACAGTGTGCTAGTTCACTAACTAAAGGATAACTACAGGTTATCACAGTGGTTAAAAGAACTCACTGCTGTCTGATACCAGCTGGAATCCTCTTAGGATTCTAGATTTCATGTAGGAAAACATGATTCATGCATATGGCATCTTTGGAGAAGGAGATGGGGATTGATCCTGTGGTTGACCTTTTCAATGAATTTGAGGACTGCACTAGCGAGATACTACTGGAAAGGAACCTGAATTGTGGCTGCTCTGTTCCTTACTGCCCTTTTTCATAAAAAGCACTTAGCTGCATCTCGAAGCTTTCAGTAATAGAAATTTTAAATCCAGAAGGATGTCATTTAACCTAATCTTATCTTTGGAAATAAACTACTTACATTATCTTACTTTGTAATCTCAACTTTTGTCATCATCTTCTACTTGCCTTTATCATATACTAATGTAATACAGGGCAGGTTTTTCTGAGATTGCCCAAGACAAGTGAGTGAAAGAGGAACCTGTCACTGTCCACTGAACAGAAAAGGAACCTTAAATATTTTCCTAGACTAGATACCTCACTTACCTTGAATCCTGTGAGAGAAATACTAAACAGAGAGCAGCACAAACATTGAGGACTGACTCAGATAAAAAATACTGATAAAGAACTGAAAAATAAAAAATGTACAGACTGTTACAGGTACCAGCTCCTGATGCTACTGCTAAACTATAGATACAGCTGACTCTTACAGAGAAAAGTGCATTTCCACTCAAAAATGAGTGACAAGCTCACTTTTGGAATATTTCACTGGTTTGTTGTGGTTTTTTTTGTCCCACATCTACATGGAGAAGACAGAGGCAAAATGAGCAGGTCCAAAGCCAGAGCCACTGTGTGCGTGGCCAGATGACCCTCCTTCCGCCTAACCCTCATTTCTCAAAGTCTGGGTGCTGTGCTTTTGAGACTCCTCCCAGCCACACTGAGTCATTGTCAGCCAACATTAAGAAAGGGATAAAATTAGCTTAGCTATTAGTAGAAATGTTTGTCTAATAAATAAAACAGCAGGACATTTTGCTTAACAGTGGCTGCAGCCATAGACAAGAGGTATGTCCTGGCTGCTTGCCTGGATGTAAATATCACATGGCTGAAATGATTTGCTTTGTCAAAGCTCAAAATAAGAGACCTTCCATGAAGCTCAGTGTGCATTCAAGACTGGGAGGCCAGGAAGTGTGAGCTGTGTGCATCTTGGGGCATCACTTCAGCGCCCTCCCCTCCTATGTCCCCAAGTGCCTTTCAGTTGACATCACGCCGCACGTTGATCGAGCAGCAGCATCTCAGCGGAGAGCCGTGCGCATGGGGAAGCCGAGAAAGACACAGTAAACAGAACACACATTCAAAACCAGTTCTGTCAGACCTGCAGTGCTGGTCCAGCTCGTTTCATGGCTGGCAAAGGAACCCCAGTCTGCAGCATGTGATGAAGGTCATTGCTGCCTTGGGCAGGATCCAGATCAGGTCCTCACCCTGTGCGTTTTCTTGAAGAGAATTCCTGCTGACTCCAGGGATTTTCCCTCCATTGTGAATAGATTACAAGGTTTCTCCCTCGCTGCAAAACAGGAGTTCACACCCGTCAAATCCACTTGGGAATGGAACACTGAAGCTATAAAGGGAGACAGCAGCTCAGGGGATAGGATGGAGCAAAGGAGAAAGTTGAAGAGATGGTGCAGTAGGGTGTAGCAGGGAAGAGGTTAAGGGCTAGGACGACTTTGTGAGCATGGAGAAACAACAGCACAAGGTTTCTGGAGAAGCAGCAGCACAAGGCTTTTACTGCCCCATGGCAGCAGGGAGGGTGTGACGGAGAGCTAAATACTGCAGGATGGCCTCATCTCATTTGAAAACAGCCCCCACTGACTCACTGGCTGAGTCACAGCCTTGCCTGGCCTCTATATTCTTTTCCCAAGCAAGGTAACAGCAACTTCCCATAAACTTCTTTTAAGGCTGTCGTTCAGATGCTGAGCATTCCTGCACCAAGCCTCTTCTCTTGACGATCCCCTGTGCTCTGCCTTGTCTGACACAGTGGGAGACATGATCCTTCAAAGCACTTGGCATCCCACGGGAGGAGACGTGCTGCCTTCTCCCCAGCAGCAAGGGGATTTACTGCTGCTCAGCCCATGCAAGCTGTGTCCTGGATGGCAAAAGAGAGGCTCTTACTGGAAACCAGGGGAAAATTCAAGATGGGAGATATCCAGTGAGGCACTGAACCTCTGCTCCACTCAAGCAAACTGCTCACGTTCAGGGTATCACACTGCTTGTAAAGAGGAGTCTGTACACCCTGGGGCTGTAGTTCATGAGTGGGCAGAAGACAGCTCCAGAGTCCACAGTGGGAGAACTGAAAGTTCAGGAAAGAAAACTGCCTCAACTACCTTCCCATCTGAATTCAGAAACAATCAGTGAAAAGCAACAATTCTGAGCAATGCTACAGATGGGAAACCAGACAGTGAAGAGTATACATGAGACATTTTAAAGTATAGAAAAATGACTTGGGAAAGAGGAGAAAAAATCCCTTCACTGGCAAGACCAAGAGGGAGTTTAAAGTCCATTAGGAACATAAGTAAACTTCATGATACTACTGGCCAAGAAGTAGATGAGGAAAATATGAACCAGGTTCCAAACAGGCACAAGGCTTTTAATAAAGTTTCTGTTCTCTTTCAGGACATGATGTCTTTTGCAGTCTTGCAATAACCTCAGGTGAGGACCTTCATTTAGGATAGATCTGCATCCTAGGGCACCAAGATAAACAAAGATCACTGGTCTCCTGTTGTGATCCACAAGCAAATATAAACTGCATGAGTTTATATTATGTACAGGTACCATAAGGAAAGAATTTGGGAGAGTAGGTAATGTAACTAAGAAACCAAGTAAGAGTCACTAATGCCAGTGACACCAGTAACTGATTTCTTTTCAAGAGAGATGCCTTTAACACAGCCAAACTTGATTATTCATCTCAGCTCAAAGACTACATGGAATTTTCTATTCCAGAAAGCAACAGCCCCAAGAAGGAGTCAAGAGTCACCATAGACACACACCTGGACTCGAGCATCCAGTGCAGTGGTGTGGGAAAACAAGCCAGTGTGATGCTCAGGTAGATGAAAAGCTGTGTAGAAAGCTGGGAGAGGAAAGTGATTTTATCTCTCTAGCTCACATTAGTGGAGCTGATGCTGAAATAGTTCTTATATTTTTGACATTGATAAATTGGATAGAAAGCATGAAAAAAACCTCAAATAATTGGTAGGAAGAAGAAAAACAAAACATCTAAGAGACTAAAAAAGACCATATCCAAAGGTAGTTGAAAGACTAGATCCCTCCAAATACCTGGTGAGAAAATAGGCTTTTAAAATTACTAGAGAAAGGCACAACAGGCACCTGAGGTTGGGAGTAAAGCCAAAAGAAATTAGAAACGTGGTGCAGTTTTAAAATGTGAGGAAAATTAATCACTGGAGGGAAAGATCAAGGGAAGTGGTGACTTATCTGGCTTTTCCTGTTTTCCACACAGTACAGAATAAGGGCTGCCACAGCCAAATTGCTCAGCAGAGGAATAACTGAAGGTACACCCTTGGTGCCAACTGCTGATCCAAGGCTTAGAGTGCCATGGGAAGAATCAGTCTTCACCTTGAGCTGTTTTGTGATTACAGCAGCCATGTGTAGGGGGAAAACCTGGGGTTTTGTCACTGTCTGGTTGTTTACATTACCTGATGACATTTTAATGCATAATCCTGGAATCCAGGAATTCCCACTTACCACTGAAGTTGACTGGTGCTCCCTCCCACATGCATGCTCTCTTCCTCAGTGGATCTTTAATTCCTTTCCTTAGTCAGCATCAAAAGCACAAGGAGTGTCCTTAAATATCAAAGCAGCCTAGAGCTGCCTGACTAACAGGGCAACAATCCTCCACATGCAGGACCAGCCCTGCTCAGGAAAGTGCTACAGGATGTGCTCAGAGGGGCTGAGAGGCTGATCATGATATACAGGCATGCTGGACATGCTCTGAGAATAACTGTTGGGTGACAGCTCTCTGAGCTCTTGAGCTGGGGGATACATCTATTAGATCCCAGTAAGAGCAGGACACTAAACTTCTTAGACCTAAACTAAGTCCAAACCCATTCAAGACTGGGCAGACCTCTGTATTTTTTGAGGTCTTTAAACCCAAAAGTTGTGGACCTGTGAAGGTTAGGTGCTTCTACAGCAAAAACAAGCAGGGATTTTCAGGAGTCTCGACTCAGACACCTCTGCTCCACCATATGGCTACAGATGTGTTTTAGTGACCAAATTTTCTAAGGAAATCAGACTCTTGATCATCAAACATATCTGTAGCTACTTATAGTTCACATCAACAGACACAAAATGGGGGAAGGGAAGCACCTTGGGGTCACGGGGGACAATTTTGGCCAAAGACGCTAAGCCATTCCTCTACTATTTGAAGAATCACTGTATCTATCCACAGCAGGGACTGTGCTAGTTATTTTTGCTTTCATCTTCAAGTAACCCTCCCCACGAGGAATGCTTGCCATTTACTCTAACCCAACAGCAGAAGTATCTTTATTTTTAAGGTTTTTTTATCAAGACTGGATATCTTGTATCTTGGATATTACGACTGATCAGAAGGCACTGCATTCAGGACAGCTTACTGAGCAAAACACAACATTCTGCTGCACCATGACAGTCAAATTAGCGTAACAGTTCATACTGATTTTAATTCCACAGATTTTTAATCTATGAATAACATCCACCACTGATTTCAGGCTGCTGTGATCACCAGCCCAACATTACTGAATCCCAACTGCCCAGCTGTGTGAAGTCAGACTCCTCTGCAAGGTTCGATCTTCAGCCTAAACTGCCTGTAGTGAAATAATTCGCTTCACGGGGTGCAGACTGAGGCTTGCAGATGAGAAAATGCAAGGATGGATGCTTGGATACTGACAGGTGGAGCTCTTAAGAAACGACACAGTAATTACTGCTACTATTTACCTGATTTTTGAGTGAAGTTTAACACATATGGCAAGATGCTTAAAATAACTGGTTTCTTTGCATACCAAGGGCTCACTACTTCCAAGTTATCATTTAGGTGATCCTGTGCAGTGCCTTCTGTGCTAGCTCGCCGACCCGAAGGGTGTCAGTTACACAGCTGCTGTAGCTCTCTGGATAACGTTATCTTTGGGGACCTCTTGTGGTCTTTCTTTTAAATTGCGCGTTGTGTGAAAAGGGCTTAGAAAGCGCCCGTGGGAATTTGAAGATCATCGAAGAAACTTTTACTTCACGTGGATTCGCAGAAGCTTGGTAATAAGATGCATCGAAAAGGAACACAGGACATGTGAAAGGGAGCGAATTTTAAAAAAGTGGTATTTAATCCCCGAATGATGCTCATTCACGGTTTGGCTTCTTTATAGAGACAGCAATGACTGGAGTAGTCCTTTGTAAAAGGCAGCAGGGGGTAGGGAGCGTAAGAAGGGGGACAGACACGTCGACACACGACACACCGCCTTCCTGACTGACAGTCGGGCTTAGGCTGCAGTCACTAACACACACCTCTGAGCAAGGATGACTGAGCCACTCCCTCTTCCGTCCTCTGCCGTTGTTTCTGTCCTTCCCCATCATCCCTGTAAGGATCCCAACCCTATTCCCTGAACCCCCTTTCCTCTTGCGCGGCTGTTGCCTCCTCATTCCTCCTCACACCGACACTTAAGGTGATCACTTGGACGCCATGAAAGGCTGTTCCACCTGAGTAATGCCCTTTCCCAAGCCTCCTACAATGAGGCAAAGCAGCTCATGGGGCAGGCTGCTCTTGAGGTCTGCAGCTTGCAAGTCTATTCACGAGCTAACTTTGGAGAAAAGACCCGGCAGCGGTTCACACCAATAAGAGGCAGTTACGGCCGCAGTATGCACTCAGGCCCCCACTCTCCTCCTGTCTGTCCCCTGGCCTTCCCCCAGGGCCTGCCCGGTCCCCACCGCACCGGCGAGAGCCCCGCAGGTCGCGCAGGGGATGCCTTGGCGGGCAGGGCCACGGCTTGGAAGCACCCAGGGCAAAGCCCTCTGCGAGGGCAACCTCGAGCCCGCAAAACGGAAGACCCAAGCTCGCTGTTCCGAGCTGAGCCCGCCCGCGGCCTGAGGAGGAG
>JANHGL010023902.1:0-22662 GCA_024611195.1 Ceyx melanurus | reverse complement strand
AGCTCCCTCAGCTGCTCCTCCCCACACTCCTGCTCCAGACCCTTCCCCAGCCCCTCCATGTCCTGCTGGGAGTGAGGAGCCAAAAACCAAACTGTGACCCTGAGGTGCCCACCATGGTGGTCTCTGGCCTTTGCCAGGGTCCTGGTGGAGGGTCTTTGCAGGGGTGGTTGCATTTGGGATGGTGTCCTAGGGATGCTCACTGGGGAGTTTGCTGGTGGAGCTGGAGCACCTGAGAACACCCTCCACCAGTTTATTCACCACCCTGGGGTAAAAAGAGCTGCTTTTGGACTGGGCTTAAAGTGAATTTTGATCCTCTGGTTTGTGTAACCCTTTCAGCACCACATCCCCTCAATCCCAACACCACCTGGGAAGTCTCTTCCCTACATGTCACTTAATTCCCTGCATTTCACCTGGTAATTGACTTCGGGCTCCTTGGTGCTTGTGCTGAGAGGGTCCCATCAAAGGCTGCTCCCGGGGAGCTGCAAAAGGAGATGACCCTTAATGAGGAGGGAATTAGCCACTTAAATAGGGATGCTTGGAGCCTCACAAATATCCCGGAGGGAGAAACCGGTGGGCAATGGAGCTGGGAAGGGTGCTGAAGTCAGTGGGAAAGGTTGGGTGTTAGTCAGAGGGAAAGGGGGAGCAGGAGATAAATGTCAGGCCCGGGTTTTGTCACCCTGCCAGCTCTGAAAAGCCAGGAGAGATGTTAATCTGGCAGCAATAACCCTCCGAGGGCAGAATCCTGTTAACATTTGGAGCTCCCAGTCCCCACTCAACGCTTTGGAGCCGGGATTGATGAGCCCTCCCTGGCTGGCAGCGGGGCTGTAATGGGATTGTTGGCTGGCGACGGCTGCAGCCCTGATTCAATAACACACCACTGCCTCCCATCCATCTGCATCTGCCCAGGGCCCACTGCCTGCCTCCATGGAAAGGCAGTTTCAAGCCAGGAGGGTGATGTTGGTTTGACGTCCGAGGCAGACAGCAGGAGGGTGATTGTAAGGGGGACACAGGAGGAAAAAGATGGTTGGGGTTGGGGGCTGTTTCTGGGCTTAGGTGGATTTGGGGAATGGGTTTGGGGTGGGCAGCAAATTGGAGGGTCATCCTAGATTAGTAGGGGGTGGAAGGGAGCTCTGGAGATCAGAGTCCAACCCCCTGGCAGAGCAGGGGCACTCAGGGGAGCCCACACAGGGACAGAGCCAGGGGGGGGCTGGAAATTCCAATGTGTGACTGACCAGCCCTGTTGAGCACAGAGGGATCACGAGGTGGGAGCCCTCGTTGGAAAGCCCCTCACTGCCTTAGTTCTGCCAAGCCCCAGGGTCAGGAGTTGGCACTGGGTTCATGGAGTGCTCCAGAAGATCCCAGCTGCCATGGCTGGAAAGATGGAAAGCAAGCAGCCTTACCTGCAATGAGTGAAGGTGGCTCCATGAAGGGCTTCACTGAAGACACGAACGTGGTCATGCTCTGAGTTTTATTCAGCATTTCTTCCTGGTTTTCTCCATCCCTGGTGTGTTCCTGAGGCTGAAAATACCCTTGGAGCTGCCTGTTGATTCCAGCTGCCTCAAGACCTGTGGATTTAATCACTGGGTCAGTGAGGATGATATCTGGTGCCACATGATGAAAGCCAGCATCTAGAAATGCTCATAGCTCAACAAAATTACTGCCACCCAGGGTGTGGGTGACAAGTCACAAGACAATGTTTCACTGGCCAAGGCCCACAGATGGCTGGGGTACCTGGTCAGGGTAGGAAACCTGTTTCCATATCACATCTACTCTAGAAAAGGGCAAAAAAATTAGGTTATATTGTCCGCTGTCTTCTCAAGGAGAGGAGCAGGGGAGCAGAGAATTACTTTGGTTGGAAAAGACCTTTAAGATCATCAATCCCTACCATTAACCCAGAGACTCCACAGCCTCTCTGGGCAGCCTGGGCCAGGCTCTGGCACCCTCACAGGGAAGAAGTTTCTCCTCATGTTGAGGTGGAACCTCCTGTGTTTCAGGAAGCATCTCAGCAAGCAGCAGAGAACCCAACCTCTCCTTGGCCACAGGCAGGGAGTGGGGCAGCTTTCTGCTGGCCCTCAGGTAGCTGGAATCTGGGGAGGGGGTGAGAAAAGCATGATCTGCAGAGCCTGACACCCTTGTGATGGTGGGACTCTGGGGTAAAACCATCCCCAGATGTGGTGGCTGTTGCTGCTGCTGCAGTGCTGCTTGGCAGTTACTCACTGCTGGAGAGGAGAGCTCTGTGTGTCAAGAAGGGCCACGAAACAGATGAGAATTAAAAGGTTGTTGTTATCAAAACCACAGCTCCAAACTTGCCCCCTCTGACCCCACTCCTGTCTCCAATCAGCAGGAAAATGGAGAGGAGCAGGGAGCAAAGCTTTGCTGGAGAAACCCCACGGGAGGAAACGGGAAGAGAGGAGGTTGAAAGGGACAAAAAAAATGAAGAGTTTGAGTAGGAGGTCAGGCCTGAGGCAGAGACCTCGTGGCCCAGCAGCTCCTGAGCGTGGTGAGGAGACACCTCTCCACTTGCTGCTAATGGGGTGGCATTTGCTCTGCTGAGCCAGCCTGTGCCAGAGCTCTAATTGCTCCAATTGAGTTGCTGGCAGTGTCAGAGAGGTGGCCCCCAGCACAGCTCCCTGGTGACTTACCACAGCTGCCTCTCATCTCGCTCCTCACCACCTCCTTCACCTCTTCCTCCTGTGCCACCAGAGGAAAGCAGAGCTTAGTGGTGATTTTCTCCCCTGGGATCATCTCCCTCTGCTGTCTGCCCCGTCCCCACTCCACTTGCCCCAACACAGGTGGTTTCTGGGGAAGCTTGGCCATGGCAAAGATCAGAGAGCACATCTGGTGTCTCAGGGACCTCAGTTCTAGACCTGTGGCCCAGCAGGGAAACCATTCCCTTCACAAATTCCATCCTGTAGCCAGCTCCTCTGAGGAGCTCTGATCCCCAGTGTAGGGACCATGGCACATCTCAATCCTGGGCTGGCTTTCCAGTGAGTCTCCCCACCCTTTGGGCACTGCTGCTGAATCCAAGGGCTCTCTGCTGCCCTTCACCTCTGAGGAGCTTCATCAAGCCATCTGCATCCACACAACAGGGCTACTCAGATTATCCTGCAGGCTTGACCCATGGAAAAGGGCTCATCAGATGAGATGGAGCTGCACCTCATTTTGCTCTTCTCTGCCTCATTACCAGCTAACAACATTCCCCACAGAACAAGCCCTCTGGTCTCATGGGTTTTGAGTCTATCTTTTCACCAACCAACTGCCACTGTTTCACTTGGGCATATTCCAGGGGTGATGGAGGGTGTCCTACTGCACTTCACGTGGTCACCACCTCTTACCCTTCATAGGGAGGGCAAGTTCTGGGGCACCTTCTACATAGGGAGGTGGAGTTCAGCAATTCACACCTTTACCCATTACACCCAAGCTGACACTAATCCTGTCTGGCTTCCACACACTGGAAAGATGGAAGTGCTGTGTCCCATCAGTCAAGTGACACAAATCACATCTCCTCAGGCAATGGGATGGAGACTCTCATTTTAGGGGAGCTGCAACAGAGATTTTGCCCTGACCCATGTGGATCGACTTCTTTCTCTTCAGGGTTTTGAAGCCCAGAGCAGCAGCTTTTGCTGTAATGGCAGCTCCCCAGTGCTTTGAAAATGGGGCACATTTCTCTCTCCTGCTCTTCCTTCCTATTGGATCAGCCCTGGGGCATTGCCACTGATCCTAATCTGCCAAACACCAGTTTGAAGCATCAAGGGGAGGATGGGAGAAGGGAAATGTGTCTATCATAGAGCCCAGAGCTGCTCCCACCCCAGCCCGGGCAGGTCTGACGTCTCTGGGTAAGGGCCAGTGCTCTCATTTCCCAGATATTCTCTGAATGAATCTGTTTCTCAGCCTTTCCCTCCTCCCCTACACCTCTTAGGGGCAGTTTGCCCTATTTTCTCTATTCAGGTCTGTGTAATAGGATGTGATCTTGGACTAAAGTACTCACAGAAAGCCCAGGATCTCCTTTCTCTCCTTTCTGGCCAGCTGGACCATTTTCACCCTGTTAAAAACACTTAAGTCATTACAAAAACTCAGCAGATTGACCATTAAACACTCCAAGAATAAGTGCACCTTAGACAGGGAAGGATATGCCAGGAAGGGAGATGAGGGGGGAAAAAAAACCCATCTCATATGATTTTCTATAAATTTGAGGGGTGTCTGTGAGTAGCTCACTGAGGAAAAGGAGCAGACATCCACCTGCAAAGAACTCAGCAGAGACTTGGGTGCAAGCTCACAGATTTTTGGGGGCAATCAATAACAAGAGGCACTTTGAGTCAGGCTGCTTCACAAGGGACCACAGAAGGCTGAGGTGGAGCTGTGGAGAGGAACTGGCCTCCAGAAAACCTCTGGGAGCCAGAGCAGGCAGAAGGTTGCAGCTGGGATTGCAATCCCAGTGCTGAAAAGATGGAACAGGCAAATGCTGAGCTTCACCAACAGGCCTTTCTGAAAAATACCTTGCAAACTTTTCCACTCACAACTGGTTAAAAGTGGGGTTAATGATTTAAAATACATAAAAATATTAAAGGAAAAGGAGCACAAGAAGAATGACCTAAATTAAAGCTCTGATGGCAGTTTTTCTCCATCCGTGCTCACTTGCTGGAGATTACTGGGCTGGAGTGTGAGGAGAAATCACTTTACCCTCCACCAACACATGGACCTGCTGCAAAGGATGCAAAAAGCACCTTGAGGCAGTGTTGGCAGGACCTGCAGCATGGAGGGAGGGAGTGGGACGTGGGCTGGAGGTTGTGATCTGGAGCTAAAGCTCTTGTTTGTACCCTCTGCTGGGCACTCAAGGGCTGAGCATTGCCCCTCAGTGCTGAGGGAACTACACTGAGTATTGATTTACTCCTGCAGGGTGCTGAGGATTCTCACTGGGAGGGGAGGCTGGCTCATCCCCACACTGACCATTTCTCCTTTTTGTCCATCCATGCCTGGGGGTCCCCTGAGGCAGAGCTGAGATCTCCCTCTTTTCCCTCGTGGACCCTGGAGAGGCAAAAAACAGTTAGAAGTGCCTGGGCACCTTCCAGAGACAGCCCACACCAGCAGGTGAGGTTATCCCCCTAAAGCTGGAGCCTGGACATCAGTAGAGTCACAGAATCACAGCTTAGAAGGGATCTCAAGGAGCATCTGGTCCAACTTCTCCTGGCAAAAGCCCTGTCTGGACAAGCTGGGCCAATCCTGGGACATGGCAACAAGGAACAAACCCACTTCTTCCAGCCTTTCCTCACCTGGCAGCTTCCCAGTCCTTGGATCACCCTGGTGGTCCCTCTCTGGACCCTCTACAGCCTGCCCACAGCTTTTTTCTATAGTGGAGAAGATACTCAGAGCCCTTTGGATCTCAGATACTCCCCAGATGTGATCCAGAGGGATCTGGGCTTTGCTCCCTCTGCCCTGGGCAGCCACGAAGTGTTGCCCATGGTACTGCAGGGGCAGAAGGAACTTTCCCCTCTCTGACACTACCACATTAGCAATGAGGGTGGCCTCACTTCTGCATTCAGACCTGGGGTTTTTCTATTTTAATTTAGGGAACAGACAAGCAGCAGTGTGGGTGGAGGAGGTGGCATCTCCCAGTCTCTCTTTAATCAAACAAAAGCCATTCATCATCTCACAGCCAGCTTTCTGAGCACACTGCTAACTGCCCATGCAAAACCTCCCAGCCTTTTGAAACATACATGAGGGGATCTCATCCCTTTGGCTCCTTCCTCCTCTCTGGGATTCTTTTGATAGATTTTTCATTGCAAGGTACAGCCCGGGGAGCAATGGAAAGAAGAAGAATGTTGCTGCTATGGTCTGAAGCTGGGTCTAGTCCATTTTTTAGTGTTCTGGAAGGGTCTTTCTACACCTTTAGCCTTTCAGAGGAGTGCCTGGGGACAATCCTTGCTATGCTGGAACACTGGAATGGGTTGCCCAGGAAGGTGGTGGCTGCCCCATCCCTGGAGAGATTCAAGGCCAGGCTTGATGAGGCTCTGAGCAACCTGCTCTAGTTCAGATCTCCCTGCTCAGTGCAGGGGAGTTGGACCAGAGGACCTCAGAAGGTCTCTTCCCACTCAAACCAGCCTGGGATTCTACATTTGGTCTTTCAGGTGCTGCCCAACTCCAGCTTTTCTTTTGTTCTCGGTGCTTTCCTATTGTCTTGTCCATGCCTTGAAACTCAAGCCAGTCCCACCAGCACAAACGAGAAGGGTATTTTCATTTCCAGCCCTCTTTGACTCAAGAAGTTCTTTGTTACTTAATAGCTGCTGCCTAAGGGTGGGTGATTAACATTAATCTCCAGCATCCTCCCTCCTGCATTGTGCTGGCAGCAGCAAGACACTCTTCATTACCATAGGATCTGGGGGCAGCCTGTTCCTGCTCATAAACAGGATTAGCATGTCTCATTTCCAAACCTTTTTTTTTTTTTTTGTTACATTTCAAAAGGTGCCCAGCACGTCTTGCATGCAAAAACACTTAGTAAGTAGGGCCCACAAATGGGGTCTGAAAGCCACCAGCTCCTTCCGAAACCTCAGCATCCCTCTCCCCGGGGTAATTAACACCAGGAGGGGGTGAGCTGGGTGCTCTGAGCACTTGAAATTATCAGCCTTCCTTTCTTCACTCTGAGGTCACATCTTACACTGTGGCTAGGAAAAGGAGGGTGGAAAGGTGAAAAAAAAAAAATTATCTAGTGATAAATACACCAAGAGATTAAGTAAATTACAGAATCCCAGGAGGGTGAGGGTTGGAAGGGACCTCTGGAGATGCCCTGGTGCCACCCCCCTGCTTCACCAGGGTCACCCAGCAGTGCAGTGGACACTCCAGGGGGGTTTGGAATCTCTCCAGAGCAGGAGACTCCACAACCTCTCTGGGCAGCCTGGCACAGGCTCTGACACCCTCACACCAAAGAAGTTTTGGATGAAACCTCCTGGGTTGCAGTCTGACCAAGCTGAGCAAGATCCCAGAGGAAAACAGCAGGCTTTGCAGCCATCTCAACGTGGGGCATCTCGGGTGGCAGCTTCTAAGGAGCTGGGGAGATGTGTGGTGACATGTGGGGACACAGCTGGGGTGCTGCAAGCTGTGGATCTCCCCAGGGTTCAGCACATGCTGCAGGCCACTTGCTGCTCACCTGAGGTCCTGGTTCACCCTGTGGCCCTTGAGGTCCTCCTGGTCCAGCAACTCCAGGCTTCCCAGGCCATCCTATTTGTCCTTTGAAACCTCCCAAGCCAGGAACTCCCTTGGCCCCCTGAGAGCAGTTGAAGCAGAGATGAGTTTAGAGATCAGACAGTCAGACCTTACCCAAATATTTTCATGGCATTGGCAATAAGGGGAGACCATTGACATTCTACTTTGTCTGCTGTTGTGCTATTAACAGAGCATCAGTAGGATGGTGGAGATCACTTGAGCTTTGCTCTCCACCTTTACTTATCCAGAGAGCACCTCACTGCTTGGTGACAATCTGGGGCAATACCAAGAATTTCTAATGCCCAACTCTCCCTCTAAATCTATGTGGAGTCCCTCAGTCTGTAACCTGGGAAAAAACCCCAATGATTCTTGAGGAGGAGAAAGGAAGTTCTCAAGATTTTCTACTCATCTGCCACTGAGCTTCCTCCTGGAGCTGCTGTGAACAGAAAAGGCTCCCATTAACCACAGCAGAAGAAAAAACCTCCAGTCAGCCCAATGCCCACCCTTCAGCAGTGGCTGAAAGCAGATATTTGTGGGAGAGAAGAACAGGAGAGGGAAGGGGGGATATTACCCAATCTCCCAGCCTCCAACCATTTGCAGCTCAGAGGCTGAGGTGTTGCCTGGCAAAAGAAACCTTAGTGTTTGTCTCAGAGACCAGCAGGGGTGAGGACCAGGAGAGGAGTTGGTCATCAATAAAAGCAAAGAACTCTTTAAGATCCCAGATCTGCTGGAGATCAGATGGTGGAAATGAAACAAGAAGGGCATCAGGGGCTGGAAAATGCCAAAAGACTCCATGGAGGCTGTTGGGATTATCATGTGGTTTTCTTTCCAAAACAGTTACTGTTTTAACTGAAATCCCCTTTTTCCCCCCCCACTTTATGGAAAGGTACAAATTTTAGACTTGTCCTTTCAGGTTTTGTACATCAGCAGAGGGTGAATTTCAGGAGAACTCCCTCTCCTGCCCTTTCCAGCTCCAACTCCAGTCCTAACACTCCAGACAGTTGACATTTGCCCACTTGAAAGGGTACCTCTGATGAAGAAAGTGTGTAATTTTGTTAACTCCACCTGATGGATGTGGGATTTCTTCTCTTACAAATGGCAGCTTGACACAGTCTGAGGAGTACAAACCTTTTCTCCTTTCTCCCCAGGAATCCCCAAGGCACCATCGTCCCCCGATGTTCCCTGTTCACCCTGGAAGGAGCCAAGATAAAATCATGACCAGTGTGGACTTGGTAAGGTTGTAATTTGCTGAATTAACCCGTTTTTCTTCAGATTACCATATTATTTATGGAGTTTGACTCCAGGAGACTGAAACCAATCTAATTTAAAAAGCTCCATTGCTTGGCATGGGTGAGTTTGTGGAGCATCAGGGCTGGAGTGGATGAAGCCAGTGGTCCCCATCCCAGTCTCCAAGCATCTTCACCCAGATCTATGCTGGTTTTTAGGAACAGATGCAGAATAACCCCACCTGTGCTCTTTGAAAGAAATAAACACATTGCAGAGGTAGATTTGCAGCATCTGCAGAGCTCTCCCTTGTGTGTAGGTGCATCATGCACATACCTTTGGTCCATATGGTCCATCTGATCCTGGGACCCCTGGTTTTCCAGGACTGCCAATTTCTCCCTGTGGATGAACAAGAAGCAGTGGATTGTAAGCACAAAAACCAAACCCCAAATCCCTAAAACTTTGGGAAAACTGGGTCCAAAAAGGCCAAGTAGGTGGCACTTGAGGGGGCAACGTGATGACACTCAAGAAAGCTAAAGCATAACTTCAGAGCAGGATAAATTTTAGACTGGCCTGACTCCAAGGCCACCTACATGAAAGCAGGTGGGCAATTCACTGAACATTGCTTCATTTACCCAACGGGCCCAGGTTGATAAAGGAAAATATTAATAACAACAATAATAATAATAATAACAATACCACCACCACATCCCATTGGCTCAGAGTCCCTTACTTCTTATCAAGCTTTTCAAAACCCTTCCTAAAAGGACCATTAAGAGTCATTAGCCCTGTTTACAGAGGAAGGACTAATGGTGCTGACAACCTGGAGTGATGTGCCCAGCAGCAATTGTGAAGTAAATCCAGGCAGTTGCTAAGCCACTGACCAGGAGGGGATTTGGGCAGGAGCTGTTAGGCATTTTTACCCCAGATTATCACTTAGAACCTCCCCATCTGTGCTTTCCCTGCTCTGTTTGGCCATGGCTGCTACCAAGAGGGACATGTGGCAGAGTCAGGGTGGTTTCTTCACGCCTGGTGCCATCCAGTGAGGAACAGAGAGGGATCTAGAGCAGGACAGAGCTGGGCTGAGCTCACCTTGATGCCTTTGACTCCATAAGCACCAATGCGTCCTGGGAAGCCTCGTAAACCCTGGGGAGAGAGCAGCTCAGGGGTGGTGATGTTAGATCAGGGTGAGGGCAGGAGAGAGGAACTCTGTGTGCCAAGGACCTCCCTTGCTGGCAGCATCCTACCCCATCGACCTCACCCCAGCCTGGAGCCTGAGCAGGCTTCTCTGCCTATCCTAAGCTTGGATTGGGTTGTGATGGAGAAGACTGAGGGATGGAGAGAGCCCTGGGGAGAAGGAGCTGGGGGTGCTGGGGGGGAGGAGCTGGAGCTGAGCCCTGGCCACTGGAACCCTGGGCTGCACCCCAGCAGTGTGGGCAGCAGGGGAGGGGGGATCCCGCCCCTCTGCTCCCAGGGGAGACCCCCCTGCAGGGCTGGGGCAGCTCTGGAGTCCTCAGCAGAGCAGAGCTGCTGGAGCAGGGCCAGAGGAGCCCCAGCAATGCTGGGAGGGCTGGGACCCTCTACTGGGATAGACTGGGAGAGCTGGGGGGGTTCAGCCTGCAGAGGAGAAGGTTCCTTCCTACCCAAAACTTTGTATGATTCTATTTCACAGAGTCATGGAATGATTGAGCTTGGCAGGGAGCTCTGGAAGGCATCTTGTCCAACTCCCTGGGTCAAACAGAGCAGTCTAAAGCTGGTTGATCATCATCATGTTCAGACAGTATCTCCACAGAAGGAGATTTCACAGGATCTCACTCATCTCCTACCTTTATTCCTTTCTGCCCAATGTCACCAGTGGTCCCAGAATCACCTTTCTCTCCCTAAACAAAACAACCAAAACACAAAGATATCATGCACTGCCTGAAAGGTGTAGAATGCAGCTCTGGTGATAGCATCACCTTCTATCTCCTCATAAAAATCAGGCCAGGATGTGCATTAGAGACTTCTCCAGGAGCTTCAGGGTGTGGTTTCATCACTTTTGGAAAGACACCCTGAGCAAGAACATGACTCCAGCAATGAACCATGTAGGGTGTGGGGGGATGAGATATGAACCTGGTGTCAAGAAAGACCAGGAGCCTCTTTCTACCTGCCAAATAAATCACATCTTTTCTCACTACTCACCGGCCTCCCCTTCTGCCCCTGGAGACCTCTGTCACCTTTGGCTCCCTTGGTGCCATCCTTCCCACTGAGACCTGCTGTGCCCTGTCAGGAGGAGAAGAAAAATTAACTTGTGTGTCAGCTCTTGCAGGGAAGGTGACCAAGGATGGTCATCAGGGTGGAAACTCAATAGGAAGAGCCCCAGAATCATGTTCACACAGCCACAGCATCCCAGCATGGTAGGGGTGGGAAGGAGAGTGTAAGAGGAGCAGTTGAAGACCACCCAGGTTCATGGCTCTGTAGGTCATGGCTGGGTCAGGTAAAATCCACTTTCCTCAAGCACTACAGGCACAAACATCTCGTGCAAGTTCTTCATTTACTGGTGACTATTTATTGACACGATCAATAGAAAGTTCCACCTGAGGGAGTAAATGGTCCATAAACCCCCAGCCAACTAGAGTTTGTTTGCTACAACAGATTGCTTGCTTGGAGGGTAATAAACCTGTTGGTTTGCTGGCTAAATCTCACAAGCCCAGGTGTCAAGTGCCTGGCATTTCTGAGCTAGCTGTCAATAGGATGCAGATGCTCCTGGCTGGGGATTTACACACTTGCAGCCAAGGGGATGGGTGAAACATCTTGTTCTTCAGCATTCCCTGACCCTGAAGGAACATGACACCAGTTAGAGATGTCCCAGTTATGGTAGAATCATGGAACAGATTGGGATTTGAAAGATTGTCTCATTTTTAGCCCACTGCCATGGGCAGGGACACCTCCCACCAGAGCAGGGTGCTCAGAGCTCCATCCAGCCTGGGCTTGGACACATCCAGGGATGAAGTGCTGCCATGGGGCTTGTCCCTGTGGCATCTGGGGAGGGAAACGGGTCAGAGAGGTGAATTTTTCTGCACCCAGGCCAAGAAAAAGATGGGACAGGAGACAAAAAAAAAACATTAGAAAAGAAAGAGAGAGGAAGAGGAAAAATGTTTGAGCTGTAGGGAAGGGAAAGGAGCCGAATGGAAATGTGTTCTCTCAGATTTACATCAGCAGGCAAATAAAGGCCGGGCAATAAAAGCCAGTCAAATAGCAGTTTAAAGGCAATTACTGGTGGAGTACTGGAAATGGCTCTGGCTATTTGGTGCTGTTATTAAAGCCTTGCTGGAACAGGCTTCACTGAACTGCAAAGACACCAGGTACCACGAAGGCACCTTAAGGCAGAGGCTTAGTCATAAGTCCCCAGCTCTGGCTGTGACGCAGAGATGGGATCTTTGCTTCCAGGCACAAACTCTGGTGAAGCTTTGGCCTGGAGCCAGGGAGGAGCCTGCCTCGTCTTCAGGCTCATCATTTCCATCCCAATTTCCACTGGAATTAGCTGGGAGAGGGTGAAACCCATCAGCAAAAAAACCCACCCCAGTGCTGCACCCCAAAAGGATCCATCCCTTTGATCACAGATCCAAGGGGCATTTCCAAACCATGGTGGAGGCTGCAACTTCTGCTGAAAGGTTTCCCACCTCCTGGGCTTCCCTGTTGAATATTTGATGGGATGATGCCTGTGAAGTAGCTGGGAGTAGCTGTTTTCAGCCCTTCCCTGCTGTGTCTTTTGTCTAGACTGTCCCACCCACGGCTGTTTGCTGCAATCCTGAGCATCCTTCCCAAAACAAACCTCTCTTGGGGTGGCTGCTGGTCCTCACCCCCTCAGAGATGGCTCAGCCTCATGCCCTGCTGCAAAGACTCCAAGGTGCCCTAGGCAGAGATTCCCAGGTGTGGCCAGACCTGCATGTGGCAAGAACTCCATGGGAGGTGGCTTTTTTGGACTCTGAGTGGCCAGGGACACCTCTTGTCAAGCCCAGGGCAGACCCCCACACATCATTTTTACTCTTCTCTGGCCTGAAATGGCCCAGTGCTCAAAAGGCCATAGGGATTGACCTGATTCCCCATGAAGATGATGGAGGGAGGAAGGGTTTTCTTGTCAGTACCTCTTCAGAGTTGTCTACCAGCCATTCTTCTCTGTATCAAGAGCTCTTATGCTCTTATCTGTGGTAAAATCAATATGGACTGGTCATGTTCAGCAGCAGGCTGTCCCAGTGTTAACCAGAATCCCCTGCCTTGCTCTCACTTGGTTTCTCTTCAGCTAATTATAGACCCTGGAAAAAGAAGACTTGGGGGTGATACATGAGACAGCCCAGTCTACCCCTCCAGAATAACTGAGGGGAAAAAAAATCCAAATATCTATGAGCACTTGGAAGAGAAAGTGAGAGCTGGGTTTGTGAAGCAGCAGCCACATCAGGATGTTGCATCCTACCACCAGTATCTGAAACAGATGCTGTGCCTCATGCTCTGAGAGCACCCTAAAGCTGCTGGGAAAACAAGCTGAAGCAGGGCTTGGGAAGTGAAGAGAGCAGCCAGCTAAGCTCAGATGGATTGCACCCAGGATGTCATACATCACAGCTCCCCAACGAGGCTCCAGCTCCCAGCTGACTTCTGCAATCTCACAAATTCAATGAAGGACCAACACCAAGCTCCATTATCTCAGCCTAGCTCCCAGCACAGCACAGATAATACCAACCTGCCCAGCAGAGCCCCAGAAGAAAGATGACTTTGGTTTTCTTGGATATTGACAAAATAGCCACTTTCTGGTAGCTAACTGTAACACGGGATGGTCCCTCTGGGTGCTAACAGCAAAGTGGGAAAAGTTCTTTAAGATCACTAAGACCATGAACCCTGCAGTGCCAGGGCACCACTGCCCAGGTCCCTCAGCACCACAGCTCCAGGGGGGGCTTGGAAACCCCTCCAGGGGTCACAGGAGCTGCCAGAGCCAGGTCTCCCCTGAGCCTCCTTCTCTCCAGGCTCCACCAGCCCAGCTCCCTCAGCTGCTCCTCCCCACACTCCTGCTCCAGCCCCTTCCCCAGCCCCTCCATGTCCTGCTGGGAGGGAGGGGCCCACAACTGACCCCAGGATTGGAGGTGCAGCCTCCACAGGTCTCTCTACTCCTGCACTGCTGCTGGTTGTCACCTGTGGGTTCAGGTGTTCACTGCAGAGGAATTCCAAGAATTCCCTTGTGAGATGAGCCCAGATGCTGAGGCCTCAGAGCAGTTGCAGCCTCATCACTTCAGCAAAGTGCTCAGAAGGTCGTTTACAATCAGGCAGTTGTTGAAACACTTAATTGAATGAAGGGTCACCTCCTCAGGGAGCCATTTCCAGTCTGGGTTATGGGCTTGTAAACAGTTACCCAGCTGAGCCCAGGAGCCAATGGGCAGCTGAACAGCAGAGGAACCTTCACAACAACAGAGGACTGCTGAAAATCACCCACTCCACACCCAAAGAGCCATAATTGGGAAACAGGTTAAGAAAACAGATCTTATTGCAATAAAACAATTGAACACACTCCTTGTTTCCATGACCCGAGGGAAAATCCAAGCCACCTTTTGGTGTTCCCTTCCCTCCTTTCCCAGATGAAATCATCCAGGACTTTTTCTTTCATGTTGGACAACCTTAGAAACCACTTTTTTTCACTTGGGATTTCTTCCAGGTGAAATGGGGAAGTTTAAAGGCATATAAATACTTACGCAAACCAAAATTGATTGGGTTTTTTTTTTTCTATTTTTTTCCCCCCAATTGCAATTTGTCAGGAAACAAAGTGAACTCATAGACTACCTGGGTCCTCCAGAATAACTCTTTTCCTTCTATCAGCAATATCTACCCACTGAGCACCAAGAAGAGTCACTTAGAGAGCAGTCTCCTAAGGATATACACATTTCCCAGGTGATGTGCAGCCAATAGTCACAATGTTCAAACCATTTGAACATGAACCATCATCTGTTCACAGAATCCCAGCCTGGTTTGAGTAAGAAAGGGACTTTTCAAGGTCATCTGGTCCAACCCCCCTCCACTGAGCAGGGGCATCTGCAACTAGAGCTGAGGACTCCAGAGCTGGAGCCAGCACTGCAGGGGGTTCCAAATGCATATCCCACGTGTTCCTTAATCCAAAACACAACACCCTATAAAGACAAACCTCTGGTTGGGGTCCCTTCAGCCCACAGCTGGTTTTCCAGCAAATACTCTTTGGGTTTGTGGAGCAGCACTGAGCCTGCATGACCTCATCCCACCCTGTGAGCCCCCTCCACACTGCTGTGGGGAGAGGATGACCAGCAGTGCCAGCCCAATTCCATGCTCAGGACTTGCAAAGGCAGGGAAACATTCTCCAACTCACAGCAGAGCCTGGCAAGCCTGGTTCTCCTGGGTCCCCCTGCAAGGAAAGAGGTGAGGGGTTACTGTGGTGAAGAGCTGCATTGCCTCCAGAAACAGGGCTTGCTGTGGGAGATATCTCCAGCTGGGGGAGACCAGGGGAACTTTGGGGACCCCTCTGGAACAGCAGCTGGAGGGGACACCCCAAACATCTCAGCTGGGCAGATGAATGGGACAGCAGTTCACAGAGCCCTCTGCTGCTTTACCAAGTGGGAGAGATCTATAGGGGTCTGCTGGAAAAGTTGCAGCTACTTCTTCTCTCTGGTAGCCCATTTTAATCAGTATATTTGGGGAGGGAATAATGGAATCACAAAATGGTTGGAAGGGACCTTAAAGATCATCTCATTCCAACCCCCTGCCATGGGCAGGGACACCTCCCACTAGAGCAGGGTGCTCAGAGCCCCATCCAGCCTGGGCTTGAACACATTTAGTGATGGAGAAATGCTGGGCAACCCATTCCAGTGTCTCAAAACCCTCAGAGTGAGGAACTTCTTCCTAATTTCTATTGTAAATCTCCCCCCTTCCAGTTTGAAGCCATCACCTCTCATCCTGTCACTACAAACTCTTCTAAAGTCCCTCCCCAGCTTTCTTGTAGCCCCCTTCAGATACCAGAAGGCCACCAGAAGGTCTCCCTGGAGCCTTCTCCTCTCCAGGCTGAACACCCCCAATTCTCTCAGTGCAGAATTCTAGTCTGTGAGGAAACTGGGATGGGATTTTGCACAGCAGTTCTTGCAGGGGGTGGGTTAACAGAGGCATTCACTGTACTCACCTTCTGTCCCACTGGTCCTCTTGTTCCAAAGAGCCCCATCACTCCCTTGGAGCCAGCTTCACCTTTGACTCCCTAGAAGTTAAAAATCTTTGTTAAATCTGTTTTGAGCACCTCCTGCCCTTGAAGTGACACTTCCCCCAGCAGAAGCTGTGGAGATGGCAGAAAGGATGACAAAAAGCACCATTTCTCTAGCAGCCTTCAGCCCCAGGGAGCCCACAGGTTCTGTATCAGCCACCAGCTGCAGAAAGGCTTGGCAGAAACCTCAGTGAACTGGCCTCAGTTGGTGCCCAGGGATGGGCACTGAAGAAAACCAAGCAGGAGGGGGTCTCCAAGTCTCTGGATGAGCTGCCTCCTTGCAAACACTCAAGAACAAGCCCCTGCTGGACTGGCTGATGGTGGAGATGTTGCTGTGGGGCTCCATCCAAAGAGGATGGGTTCTTGGTTTAGGAGATACAGATGATGTCTTTATTAGAAAGCAGATGTCATGGTTGGGCTTTCATCTGACTTAGAACATCAGGTGCCACCCATGGGAGCATCTCCACAGGTTTTTTTTACAGGCAGTGGGGACAGTGAAACCAGTTGTGGTAAGGACATGATGTGTCTCTTCACTTCACAGCTTCTCATACTGGGTCAGGCCATTCCCACCCTGAATTCCACTGATTTTCCAGGTCCCCATGGGAAATGCCAAGAGCTGGGTGTCTAGTCTAGCTCAGGCTGGGGTGTTGCTGTGGTAGACACTGGATTCAGCAGAGTCCCTGTCCTGGGTAGGACTTTGTGGAGCATGGAAAGCATGAATGTAATATGAAAATAGGTATGATTAGTACATGGAGATCTCATCTGTGACTCAGCCCCAGAGTGGGAGAGTGACGTGGTTCCTCCCAGCACAGTGCTGATGGGTTGAGCCCCAAGACCTCCACAGGGTGCCCTCAAACAGCAAAAGCAAGACAGAGGAGCTGATGACTCTCTCTGCCACCCCCCAGGGGACAGCTCTGAGTGAAGAATGGGAACAGAGGAGACAGAGAAGCCTTAACAAGGGTGTCATGGGAGCTGCAGGGTTTCAAGCAGCATCTCCTGGAGGGAGAGGGAGGTGTGGGACCCTTACAGTGCTGCAGAAATTGAAGGGTTACTTTTCCCTGCACTCTAGACATGATCCCAAAGCTGACACCTGCTAAACTGGACATGTACCTTGTTCCCAAGCCCCAGCCCAGCATCCATCCTCCTTTCCCTTCCTATGGTGAGGGCTGGGCAAGTGTTTTCAAGCATCCACGTGGGAAAGAAAGGTGCTGAGATACCAGTCCCTTCCTCACCCACCCAGTCACCTTCTGCTGCCCCTCTCAGTGTCATCAGGAGCTCCATACCTTCTCTCCCACAGGCCCATCCTCTCCCTTCTCTCCTTTGTCTCCATCAAAACCTGGCAGGCCCTGTTCACCCTGAAAGGGAAGAGAGAAATCAGTGGATTGTGCCTCTCTCTGGGCAGGATCCAGCTCAGTCACTGGCTCTGGACCACTGAGCACTGGCTGGGTGGGTGATGATGCCACCAGCACTGGGGAGGGGACAGCTTCAAAAGTCAAGAAGAGTCAAACTCACGGGATCTCCTTTGCTGCCTTTATAGCCCTGGGGTCCAAAAGCAGTCATTGGCTCACCCTAGAGAAAGGAGACACAGAGAAGTGAGCTCCTGGGTCCCACTGGCTGGACCTGCACTTGCTGTGATGGGCAAAGAGGTGCAGAACACAACGTGCAATGAAGGCAAGCACGTCCCAGGCTGTGGTCCATGTGCTCCACAGCACATCACAAATGGTGGGGGTTGGTCACCCTTCACTAAAAGCTGGATGATGGACATGCAGAGAAAAGAAGTCCTGAGGTTTGGTTGTCATCTCTTGCTCCAAAAAGTGTCAGGACCCACTGGTGTTACCCCAGTCTAGATGTCATGGCTGGAAATGGAGCTGTGCACAGCATGGTCCTGAGGTTCTACTCCTGATCTGAGGCTGGTGGTGGGACAGGTTCATGGTGGCTTGGAGGCTTCAGCACTGCCTGTCACTCAGGGTGTCAAGTTTTCCATCTCTTCCCATTTGTGGAAGCTAGCCATGGGCAGTGGGTCCACTGGTGTCCTCAGTTATGGACACAGAGCTGGAGCCAAGGTGGGGGAGTGGCACTTGGGGTACCTCAGGGGTAGTTTTTGGAAGGTCAGACCCCCCCAAACTCTCACCCTGAGAGAGCCAGCAGCTACAGGCAAGGAACCCCATGGGCACATCTCTGCCAAGTCAATTTATCAGCTCAGCAGCTGAGGAGGGACATTCAGTACCTGAAGGAGGCCTCCAGGAAAGATGGAGAGGGACTTTTTATAAGGTCATGAAGTGACAAGACAAGGGGCATTGGTTTTAGCAATAGCAGAGGAGATTTAGATTGGATATTAGGGAGAAGTTCTTTACTCTGAGAGTGCTGAGACCCTGGCCCAGGCTGCCCAGGGAAGCTGTGGCTGCTCCACCCCTGGCAGTGCTCAAGGCCAGGCTTGGATGGGGCTCTGAGAGTTTCACCATCCACCTGTTGATCAGTGTTCCCCAAACTTTGACAGTCTTTTGCAGTTTATCCAACCCTCACCATCACTAAGATCCTGATCAAATTCTGGCTTTGTATAAAGGAGTGTATTAAGTTTCCCTGCTCTGGAGGGACAGAACAGGGCTCAATCAATTTTAGGAACAAAAGGGAGAAGAAAGAACCTTTACTTTAATCCAATAGCCAGCACAAATCCTGGATTCACTCTGTTACTCCTCTATTGATCAAGGGAGAATGAGAAAGAAATTTAAGCAGCAGCCAAGTGGAACAAACTCAGACTGATTATTCCACCCCCCCTCCACTCCTCACTCCTGTTTCTCTCCCACTCCACCTTATGTTTTATTAAGGTATTCTTTGGAAAAGGCATTAGGCATTCCTTCAGCTTGGAAAGTGTTCAGGGGCCTGTTCACCAGGCAGATTAAGAATTGATTTGTCTCTGGAGCCAGTTCCCTCTGAAAGGAGCTTCCTCAGAGACAAATGGGCTGTAATCATTTCAGACAGCCTGACTCAAAGGCAGAGTCCTCACGTAGAAGGTTTCGAAACCTCATTTTCTAACAAGCCATTTCAGCCAGGAAAGGAAGTTAACAAAACACTGGGCACAAGTTCAGAGTTTTTCTCTGCTTTTTCCTGAAGCACTCAGGGAATTATTTTCACATTACCTGCTCCGAGCCAGCTCGGGCTCTTCGAGATTGGGGTGAGCTGGTTATATCTCTAAATCAGTGCAAATTTCCTTCCTCTCTTAAATCACAGGAGGAGGGTTTTTTGTGCCCCAGCAAACAGCTGCCAAAAGTGACTTTTTTTTGGGGAGGGGTTGTTTTGTGGGGTCCTGTCAAAGCTGTCACACAAGCTCAACCTGGAGAGGAGTGTCCAGTGTGCACTGACAGTGGATTGAAACTGGGGGGAGATCCCTGAGGAAGGAAAGGGGCTTCTATGTGACTATCTGCACAGGTGGGCAATGCAGAGGGGATGGATCCAGGCTCTTCTTGGAGGCACGGAGTGAAGGGACAAGGTGCAAACAAGAGAAACTCCTGTTAGACAGAAGGAAAAACATCTTCACCCTGGGGCTGGCCAGATGCCCAAGCAGGGACATAGAGAAGTTCAGTGATGCCCTGGGACTCAAATCCTGAAGATTTCAGTGCACACAACACCAGGAATCAAAAGCAGGATTTAGAGTTCAGTGAAAGGCATTTGCAGCTGGGAGTTTCCCCCAGCACTCCATGCTGGGTGGGCTACACTCAGCACATGGAACCCTAGAAAACCACCCAGACCTCAGATACCATTTTTGCCTCTACCTTGTAGGATCAGGGACTCATTTCAATAACTGTCCATCTGCTCACTAGAAAATCCTGAAAACCTTTTACCCCAGAAGTCAGCATCTGGCATCTTACTCGTTCTCCCTTGGCTCCCAGAGGTCCTCGATCACCCTGCACACAGAAAAGAAAAAGACAGTGGCTAGATTCCCTTTTAACTCACTCTTCTTGGGCTGCTCACTCCACTAAGTCCCACTGCAAGCCACTAAGATCTAGCACAGCTGGAAGTCAGTTCCTCTGGGCACTCTGCAAAATGATTAGCCCACCACAATCTCTTGTGTTCATCTACAATTGGTCGTGTTGACAACAAAATGAGGAGCTGGAGGACTGAAGTGCTCTGCCTGTCTGTGCTCAGCACACCCATGATGTGGAGCTATGGCTGAGTTTTGACCTCCCAATGGGATGCAGCATCTCCGTGCTGCAGGGATGTGGCTATGATACAGCAAGGGTGGGAGGGCATCCTATAGAATCCAGGATTTCCTGAATTTCAACCTCAAATCAGGCAGCTGGGGAAGGGTCTGGAGCAGGAGTGTGGGGAGGAGCAGCTGAGGGACCAGGGCTTGTGGAGCCTGGAGAGAAGGAGGCTCAGGGGAGACCTTCTGGCTCTGGCAGCTCCTGGCAGGAGGGTGTAGCCAGGAGGGGTTGGGCTCTGCTCCCAAGGGACAGGAGAAGAGGAACCAGCCTCAAGCTGCCCCAGAGCAGGTTGAGGTTGGAGCTGAGGAACAATTTCTATCCCTGCAGGGCTGTCCCAGGCTCTCTAACCATGCTCCCCCAACCCTGCCCTGGGTAGATAAGAAGACTGTCACTTACTCTTTCACCCTTTACACCTGGGAAGCCTTTTAGACCCTGCAAGAACACAAAACACCATGTGAAGATAAATACTAGCAGGAGGAAGGTGTTAGGAAAGAGCAGACACCACTCAGAGCTGCCTCCAAGGACGGGCTGGATCCACCATGGAGAAGCTGCTGGTAGGACCAACACAGAAGCCTCTACTCCCTTTTCCTTCCCCCCAAGAGCAATCTGAGGGGAAGTGAATCACCTGCAGAGCTGGCAACTCATCACAAGGGTGGGCATGGATGAGAAGACAGCTCTGGGACAGGCTGCCCAGAGAGGTTGTGGAGTCTCCTGCTCTGCAGAGATCCCAACCCCCCCTGGACACTGCCCTGCTGGGTCCTGCTCTGGGTGCCCTGCTGGGGCAGGGGGTGGCACCAGGGGATCTCCGGAGCTCCCTTCCCACCCCCACCATGCTGGGATTTCCCAAAGGGCAGAAAACAACTCTGCCATCCCCTGTGCTATTTGAACACTCACCATCATGCCCATGGGACCCTGGACTCCCACGATGCCCTCGTCACCCTGTGAGGATGGAGAGGGGCAGTGGTGGCCAGCAGCAAAGAGAAAAACAACATGGACAGTCCCAGCTCTGCAAACCAACAGGAATTAAGGGTGTAGAAGCCCAGATCCTTGGCTCCTTAACAGCGGTTTGACTTCCACCAGGATTAGGTGCCTTAAATGCTCCTATGAATCTTGGTCAAAGAGCTTCAAGGGCCTTGAGATCATCCCTGTGTCACTGCAGGTAGACAGTGGTCAGAGGATAATGCCTTGAGACCATCATGAGGTTTCTCTTCACACCCAGCTGTGGTTTCCAGCTGCTGCTGAGCTTGCTCTGAGCCTCCCTTGAAGTGTGCTGCTGTTAAAAACCTGGCTATGAAGTCCATTTATGATCTCCCTAGGTGGATCCTACCAGGTTTTAAGGTGCCTAGACTCAAGCAAGTCCCATGAGGGTGATTTTCAGCTCTCTCAAATAAAGCCAATGCCATTTGAGATCCTGAGATTCACTTTAGGTTAATGCTGGAGTCAGGAGAGCAGAAACATTATTTCCTGAAGCCTGAGCAAGGTTTAGCCAGGACCTTTCACAGCTGTTGACATTCTCATTAAGTGTTTTGTCTCAGGGGCCTCATTCCAAGTGTTCTGCTGGCAGATGGGGAGTTTGTCTAAATGGATTGCAGCATAAAATCAGTTTATTTGTGGAACGGCCACCGAGGCATCAAACTGAAATATGGCCTCTGATTAGAACTCAAGAGGGTCTCCCTGGGGGGGTCTTTGCCAGAAGGAGACCAAAACTTCTCAGTAGCACGAGGAAAAGTGAAAGGTGCTGGCACAAGGATGGTGGGAGATGGTTTCCCTCTGCTGGGACAGTGGGAGGGTGGAGAGGAATGAGGATAGAAAAGCTTGAGGCAGATTTCTCAGTGAGCTTGCAGGGAGCATCCCCAAAGAGGACACACCTGAGGTGTTCCTCACCAAGCTGCTAGGGTTACAACATGCAGATGTGGGGGGGTAGTTATGGCCTTCACTCCCAGCCAGCCAGGGAGAGCACAGCCAACACAGTCACTGGGGCAGGACTCACTTGGCCAGTGCCACCTGCAATGCTTGAGGGTTTCTAATTATGGAGGACATGCTAATTGCAACCTGAGGATAGATCCTGGTCAGTGCCAGCTCCAGCTGGGCATAGCAACAACCATCACCTCCAAGTCTGGCTGGGGAAAACTTAAGGAGGGCTCTGAAATCAACCCCATCTAAGATGGGTGAGTGGAAGGTGGTGGCATAAAGCTGTCTCCAAGCAAGGTTAGGCTGCAAGAAGCCAAGCCAGGAACACTTATGGAGGGACCTACCTGAGGGCCAGGCAGTCCACGAAGACCTCTTGGGCCAGCTGCTCCAACACCAGTTTCTCCCTGCAGACAGAGAACCCCAGAGGTCTCATTTGGAGTAAGAGCATCACATCACACCACTGCTGAACAGTTTGGCCATGATTTAAGTCACAGAAAGAGTCAGGAGACTCAATTCCCTTCACTGTCTGCTGCTTTCTCTGGAAGATGCTCCAGCAGCCATAGGGAAGAAGGACAAGAGGGATCAAGGTGCCAAGTGACCAGATGGAGTTGGAGATAAGGAGATGGGAGGGCAGTGGGTTGTCCCATTGCCACTCCAGGATCTCAGCTGCTTGTGAGCTGCCTGGAAGGTTGGCACTGACCTTGTTGCCTTTGGGTCCAGGTGTCCCAGGATTTCCCTGTAGGGCAAAGAAAACAAAACAGAAGGAAAGATTTGGCTTTGCTAGTCCTCAGGGTTCTCCCAGGCTGAGGGACCTGGGGCTGTTGAGCTGGAGCAGAGCAGCCTGAGAGGGGAGCTGAGCAATGCTGAGCAAGAGCTAAAGGGCCCTGG